>NJFT01000217.1:0-67449 GCA_002221725.1 Scedosporium boydii
GGGGTGGTCTCCTGACGGTGGATGCTACGCACTAATCGTATAGGTGTCAGTCTTCGGAGCTAGTCGAAAATCGTCTTTAGCGCACTCACCTGCCCAAATCATCTTGCCTCCTCTGATCTGCCCACATGCGCCCAGACAAGTAAGCTTCCAGAACGAAAAATGCTCCGGCACTTATCTCGACCTGACCATTGCCATGGTGCGATGCTGTGCGCCAGCGGCTGAGACTATAATCAGACCTTTGTCTCGGGATGCGACCACAGCCCAGTCCGTCAACTTTGCAGCCTGGCAATAAGCTGAACGAATCTGCCTCGCGATCGACAGCTCCCGCCCCGAATTGCCCTGATGATCATCGGATGAACATAAAGCAACCAGATCGAGGGGAAGCAAGCCTCCAATCTCACCTTCCCGACCGGGTAAAAAGAGGAGCATTCACGGACACCTATCAGTGAAAGTGAAGCAGCCATATCAAGCCTTGGCAGTATTGAAGTGGGGGGGAGGTGATGGGATCTGAGTGGAGGATAGCGAAGTACGAAGTACAGGAATCCGCCGAGACCAGGCCAAGCCAACGCCTGTCTGGCTGGCGCCTTCCTATCTCGACCGTCTCCCTTGCCTCACGTCTCCTACTCCGTGTGCTAAAAGGAGATTTCAATGCGATGGCTCTAGCCCAAGGCCATGAGAAATGAGAATAACTGCACACGTGTGGCCATGTTTGCCCTTGTACAGAAGACTGACTCGGGGCTTCTTTCCATAACCAGTTTAAGCTTATTATCCCCTGCGCATAGTTGATGAAGTACCTCTCCTCAGTATTGCCTCCTTCGCAAGAAGAGGACGAAGAGAATGGCGGGTCTTGGTCGATTCAAACGTAATTTTTATTATGGCATTGATGTAACAATGCTCCAGATCTAGCCACCAGACATCGCCCGAGGTGCAAATCACGATCTACGACGTCCTCCGTGTCTAGCCGGCCACCGGGGGGATGCGGACTAGGAGGAGTTGACGCCACCGCCGAGAAAGAAAGGGAAGAAAAAAAAAGCGAAGGATAAAGAGAACCGCGCGAGAACCTCGCAACGAGTGGAGGAAATAGGATTCTTGTGAGCTGTCCGGCCATCTCCACGCATCGTCGCGTGTTCACCCTCGCTCCAAGCTGTCTCCATTTCCATTCTCTGGGATCAGGCGCTCATGAGATAGCATGAAGTATTGATGAATTTAATAATAATATCGAGTCTTGTAGTAGTACCACCGCCTAGTATTGATAGCATACCCTTTCAAGCCAGCTAGACTTACTAGACTTACACGCTTTAGCCTCCCCCATGTTCACCATCATTTCCCCAGCAAACCTCTTGGCTCTCTGCCCTGCTCCAGTCCCATCTGTCCCTTGTGATGTCACCCTCGAACCCCCTTCCATGGTTGTGCCCGCGCCAATGCAACATATAATATATTCCAGACCAGCAGACAAAGTCTTGGCTTGCATCGAGAACACGCATTTGTTATCTCTTGCACTGCCAAATCAAGCAGCCGGGAGAGACGCCTTGCCACACGACAAGTCTGCCCAGACCGGCGGATTTGCTTCTTTCTCCATGAGTGCAGCGTCCCCATCTCCCCTCCCGCTTGGCGTGGAGCCCCGTATTCGTTCGCCCGGGACTTGTTGCGAAGGAAAAGAAAGAGCGGTCCGGACGTAAATACATTGTGCACATATATTAGGGACAAGGCCTCCGCCTCACACTCTATTCAGACACAACTTGTATCATTTTCCATGCTTCTCCTCTTCCGTTCATCAAGCCGCCTCGCTCATCTCCGTCTCTCATCACCGTGACATATAAGTGAGCAACGTTTGCATATTCTCGCGAATGGCTACCACCACTACAACCACCACCAACGAGAAGAGGGCGACCTCCGACGATGCGGGTATCTCCCCCGTCACTTCGCAGGAAGGGGATATTAGAACTGAGGTTGTGAAGGAGACTATTCCTCGGCGCTTCTGGAGATATACCACAACTCCAGGCCATGCGTTCCAGATCGTCATCGCCGCCGCATTGGCAATTGCCATCGGCATGGCTGTAACCTCAACCGTTGACGATATCCCGTCTGCGGTTCCAACCCTTGTCGGCATTCCAGGAACCCTATGGTTGAGGGCACTCAAAGCTGTTGGTACGCCAGTTCTCACACACGCAATTCCCACCAAAGGACTCCGCGTTTTGAATTGCACCCCATGCTGATTACCGACTTTCTTAGTCCTTCCTCTCATTATCACCGCCATGATCCTTGCTGTCCAGAGGCTGCGCCAGATGAGCACCAACGGAGGAAGGAAACTCGCAGGCTGGGCGGTCGGCTACTATGTCCTAACAACCATGCTCGCCATCGTCATCAGCTGTATCTTGACGAGCCTCGTATGGCGCCCCATGTTCACCGTCGTCGACGAAGACTCGCTCTCGCTCGACAACATTTCCGAAAAGGACGCCGCCAAGACGGAAAAGCAAGAAATTCCCAAAGTCGTCCTGCAAATGTTCGAATCTCTCGTCCCCGCCAACGTTGTCAATTCTCTAGCTACGGATAGTCTGCTTTCCGTGCTTGTCATGTCCGTCGTTATCGGCTACCTCATCGACTCGGAGCAGTCTGCCATCTATCGCGTTACGCTTGAGGTCGAATCCATTATCACCAAGATCATCACTTGGCTTATCAAGATGGCTCCTGTTGGCGTCTTCTTCCTCATTCTGCCCAACCTTTTCAAGCTCAACATTTCCGAGATTGGCCAGAACCTGGGCATTCTCATGGGCTGCACTCTGACAAGCATGGGCATCCACCTCTTCATCGTTTTACCCATTCTGTTTTTCTTGTTCACGCGGAAGAACCCCTACACGTATTGGGCTAAGTGTTCGCCCGCCTGGCTGACTGCTTGGGGTACTGCTTCGTCGGCCGCCACTCTGTCCGTCACTCTGAAGTGCGCCAAGGCTCGAGGCGTTCCCCACACCGTCGCCGACTTTGTTATTCCGCTCGGATGTCTAATTAACATGGACGGGTAAGTCAAATTTCGCATTCCTGTGTTCGGTTTAGGAGGCGCTCTAATGTTAATTCTGCCATCAATAGTACCGCCATTTACTTCCCCGCCTGCGTCGTCTTCCTCGCCGCAACCCAGGGCCACGAGCTCCTCCCGACCGACTATGTCGTCATCGTCCTGCTCTCCACACTCGCCTCCATCGGCACGACCCCGATCCCCTCATCCTCTCTCGTCCTCACCGTCATGATCGCCCAGAGTGTCCGCGTGCCTTTGACTGGTATGTTTGCCGTCATCATCGCCATCGATTGGTTCATCGATCGTTTCCGAACGGCTATCAACGTGAGCGGCGATTTGTTCGCAGTCTCGGTCGTGGCGAAGATGACGGGCATCAAGGATGAGGATTCGAGCCAGATGCTCCAGAATGAGAATGAGACGGGGTCTCTGAGGAATGATGCTAGGGTCTAGAGAGCTTGAATAGTTGTTGTATTTTCGTAGCCTGAGTTACATATGAAGAAAAGAGGAAAAAGAAATATTTCACAACCTTATTTGCCATGTGTTCGTTGGCGTTGGCATTGAGCTTGCCGTTCGGTTTTCGTCCCGAGAAGTTTTCGGCATGAAATTTGTTGAGCGTCTGTTCCTCCGTTTCAAAGAAGCTCGACTCTCAACCGCAATGTATTGATGTAGTAAATGAGCTCTCCCCATTGCAGTGTATCTCAGTACGATTGTACATAAAATCCCTCAGAAATGTGACTTCTTTGCTTTCGTTATCGTCGGTGTTCCTTGACCCCAAATGTACACAGATAGTTTAAGCAGCTGTGGACAAGCGCCTCCAGTTGTGTTCCCGGTTCCTGGCGAACAGAGCTGATCAAGCTTCAATTCGATTAACCCCGCCCCCGCTGCAAAAGGGATCAAATAGGACGACATTTGGTAGTAACAACTCTTCTCCTGCCCAACATTCAGGCCGAATCCTAATAATTGACGTTGAGGCTGGCGATATTTGATCGAGCGATCCCTTATTTCTATAATTGACATAATTGGCACCATCAGTGTCTTCCTTTAAGCTTTCTCTTCTGCCCCTCGCCACGACCCCGCCAGTCTTTCTCAGACCGCCCTTTTACACCATGGCCACCAAGGTATACCGCGCCAGCACGACGGCACCCGTCAACATTGCCGTCGTAAAGTGCGTCGAACGATTCCCTCATCCTCATATTCCATAAAGCTAACATCTTCCCTACCAAAAGGTACTGGGGAAAGCGAGACCCCAAGCTCAATCTCCCCACTAACAGCTCCCTCTCCGTGACCCTCTCCCAATCCGACCTCCGAACCCTGACCACGGCATCATGCTCCGAGTCCTTCGACCGCGATAGCCTCATCCTCAACGGCGAGGAGGCCGATGTTTCGGGCGCCCGAACCCAGGCCTGCTTCCGCGAACTTCGAGCCCGGCGCGTAGCCCTTGAGACCAAGGATGCCTCTCTGCCCAAGCTCTCCGCCATGCACCTACGCATCGTGTCCGAGAATAACTTCCCCACGGCTGCCGGTCTCGCTTCCTCGGCGGCGGGCTTCGCCGCTCTGGTCCGTGCCATTGCTGATCTGTATGAGCTGCCCGACTCGCCCACCGAGCTTTCTCTCATTGCGAGGCAAGGGTCCGGATCGGCGTGTAGGAGCCTTTTGGGCGGATACGTTGCGTGGAGGGCTGGTGAGAAGGAGGACGGCACTGATTCGCTCGCCGAGCAGGTAGCGGATGCGTCGCATTGGCCCGGCATGAAGGCGTTGATCCTCGTCGTCAGCGCTGGCAAGAAGCTCGTTCCTTCGACTTCTGGAATGCAACAGACCGTGGCCACGTCGTCGCTTTTCAAGCAGCGAGTGGACGCCGTCGTGCCCGTTCACATGAAGGCCATGGAGGAGGCGATACGCGACCGCGATTTCGCCAAGTTCGCCGAGGTGACGATGAAGGACTCGAACTCGTTCCACGCTACCTGCTTAGATACCTACCCGCCCATCATCTACATGAACGAGTATTCCAAGGCTGCCATTCGCGCGGTGCAGCTGATCAACGAGGCCGCGGGAAAGACTGTCGCCGCTTATACCTTTGATGCGGGCGCGAACCCCGTCATTTACTACCCTGAGGAGGAGTCCGAGGCCGTTGTCGGCACTCTCTTTAGCGTGCTCTCCGAGCGACCGGGATGGAAGGAGCCCGAAGCGTACAAGGGATTGAAGGCGGCGGTCGCCCTCGACGACATTGGTTCATTCCTGGCCGAGGGCGTCAACCGTGTCATCATGACTGGCGTTGGAGACGGTCCCGTCAAGTCTGACCAGTTCTTGATTGCTGAAGATGGAAGCCCAATCAAGACTAATTAGAGGTGTGGTTGGCGGGTCTGGATTTGGAAAACAGCGGGAAATGAAGTGTTGGCAAAAAAGCAGCATATATATAGGGTCTTTAAAAGTGGTCGTGATGTCTCAATTGATGAATGTAATCGAGGTCGACTGAGGTAAAGACCGGCTTGATCCCCCTGTTTTATGACTGAAGTGAGTGTTTCGCCTATTTGGGATTTTGGCTGGGATCCCGACGACACGTCAATTTGTTTCTCCCTCCAACTCACATCTCACCTTCATTTTCACCACAGCAGCCAAAGTATCATAATCAATTGCCAGCTACCTATGAATGCAGGTGGTTTTCTAAACATTGATATCAGATGATGAAGTTTTCCTGACCTCAGTGTTGATGCAGCAAACTCCCTCACTCCTTCCTTCCCCATGAGCCTAGGCAGGAGAAGCCTCGTCCCTTCCCAATCCTTCCATGACCAAATTCTATGAATCACAGCAACGTCAAGGAAGGAGCTCTTGAGAGATGGAGCAATATGTGAATTGCCCTTTACAAAATAGAGGCCACAAAAAATCACAACAACATCAAAACAATCTCCTGTGGTCAAGATTTCGAAATCTCTTTCCTCCTACGTCTCCCCATCACCATCTCTTGACCTTTATTCACCTCATCCATCCATCATCAACTACAGTCCATTTCATCAAATCAAACATTAGAGCAGCACACAATGGCGAGGAAGAAGCGGTCTAAGGCCAAGAGGGCCAATAATGCTGTCATGCCTGAAGTTCAGGGCGATGACCAGCCCGTCACTCAACTTGGAGACTCTGGCAATCATGGGCAGCCTGTTAAGGAGATTGAGGATATGAGGCCAATTGATGAGCCTGTTAAGAATTTGGAGGCTCTTACAGAGGACACCACACCTGCCCCTAAAGAAGCAGAGTCCAAGTTGAGGGTTCTTTCAAGGGACTCGCTTGGCCTTAGTGATGCAGAAGCTGATGCTGAGACAAGTGCAAGGTCTCTAGACATTGTGGAACTTGACAGGGCAGGTGTGCTCCAACGTGAGTGGGTTGATGCAAACACTGATGTCTTCAAGGTATGGCCGTCTCTTCCCTAAGGATACCATCCACAAACCCTACTCATGACCACAATCCCTTATTTCCTCTCATCATGCCCTTCTCTAACTCCAATTCCCAGGTTGAAATTCCTGCTCCTCCTAGCAACATGGTTCGCGAGTCGATTCGGCCCTGGATCGAGTGGTGCCGGCAGACTCTGCGTGAGGGTCTACTGCCCGTTGGCTACCCTTACTCGGTCTCCGAGGACTATCTCGCCTATCAGACATATGACTCCCTCCAGGCGTTCTTCAGTACCATCACGAGCATGCTCTCTGATCGTGCTCTCCTCGAGGGCCTTGGTGTCGGCGACGCGAACACCTCCGCCACCTACGCGCTCCTTCTGAACGTTTTCAAGGACTGCGTCTCCCGTTTAGCCACCATTGGCTTTGCTCAGCAATATGGCCTAACCATCGAGCCTGAGTGCAAGCGATACCGCTTCATGGCCGATCTCCTGAACGACGGCGCCTTTTTCCTCAATCTCGGCAGCCCCCTTCTTGGACCGATTGGAAAGCCTATCCTTCTCGCCGTGGCTGAAGGCCTTCGCGCTATGTGCGGCGTGGCCGGCAACGCGAGCAAGGCGGCGCTCTCGAGCCACTTCGCGCTCCAGGACAACCTTGCGGAGCTGAACGCAAAGGAGGCCAGCCAAGAGACTGCCGTTGGTCTCGTTGGTCTTATTGCCGGCACTCTCGTGGTCAAGCTTGTTCGGGATCGCACAGCCGTTTTCTTTTTGATGGTCGCCCTCGTCCTGGGCCATCTTTACGTGAATTACCTTGGCGTTCGAGCCGTCACGCTCCGTGCCATCAATCGCCAGCGAGCAACCATCATTTTTAGCCATTGGATGAGACATAGCTCCGTTCTCTCTCCCGCTGAAGTTTCCGAGAGGGAGAACATTCTTACTTGGAGCCCCATCATCAGCAATTTTACTGGACGCAAGAAGGCGATCATTCTTTTCGCCAAGAACTACTATGAGTTCAAAGATGGTGGCCATCCTGACATTTGGTTCCTCCAGCGGCCCACTTTTCTCATCACGGTCCGTTACATCGAGAAGAGCGGTCTGTTCCGCGTCAAGATTATGCTCACCTATCGAGCTGAGCCTATCGACGCCGTGAAAGCCTGGTTCCTGGCCATGGAGATGATCTGGGACCTCCCCTCGGAAGGCAAATTGATGGACTACGAAGGCTGGGAGCTTGCCGTCCCCAACGTCGACCCGGATGTCAAGACAGAAGTCGACACCGATGATGGAGCCGAGAGTGAATACTCTGACCATATCTTGAATTTTAACCATCCCATGTTGTTCAAGAAGCTCGAGGCTGCCGGGTGGGATCTTGGTACTTCGTCCATGGAGACGGGTAACCCCGTGCGAATCAAGATTACTCGGCGTAAGGGCAATGAGACCAAAAAGGATCAGTGAATTGGTGCTGGTGTTTTTACATGACGGCGTTTATTGGGACTGGAACTTCTAGGAAGATACCAAACGACACATGGTGAGGGCGCATTGGAAGGTCACGAGCAATGGTGCAATGAGCCGGTTCTTTCGGGAAAGAAACAAAAACCAGAAGAAGAAGAAAAAAATAAAAGAGTTTCAGGACTGATTCTGGAAAGGGTTGACTATTCTGTGTATCGTAGGAGGATAGCAAGTAGCGTTCAGATCGATGATTAGTTTCTGAACCAACCTGTGTTCATTTGTTCGTGTGCGTCTTAGCTCTTGTAGATGTTTCCTCTTAGACGAACTCAAGAAAGACATACACATCGATGGAGGGATAGACTGTAACGACGTACTTCGTGTCAAAGGGGAGATTTCTGTCGGATTAGATCTAGATATTCCAGCCCAGCCATAACCTATGAGAGCAGGGCATTATGCAAGTGCTCCGGAAGAAAAAACAAAAGAGTAAGATACTCCCCACGCACGCCGTTTTCCCATGGTTATACAAAGTCACAGATAAAACATACACTCATCCAAACACACACAAGACAACCTTTTTCCTTCGCCGCCTCCCCACCTAGACAACCCCAAGTCCCCTCAGCACCCTCATCTTGACGCCCTCCCACGTATTCAGCTTCGGCCGCACATCAAGATAGAAGCTCGGCCCACCAATAGCGCCCTTCGCCCTCCCGGCGTAGAAATCTATCACGTAGTCGACGCGCGTGCCGCAGCGGTCGACGATCCAGTCGTGGCGGTCGAAGGGGGCCGTATAGCCCAGGAGGGTGTTGATGCGGGCCTTGGGCGACATGCGGGTGCTAAGACCGGCGAAGGAATGGAGCTTGGGTCCGTCGCAACTGTACGTTTTTCATAGTTAGCAAATGCGTCTTCAGCTCTAGAGGTGGGAGAGGGGGGAGAAGAAACATACGCAGTCCCAGCAGTATAAGGCGTCTCCCACTCCAAAATCTCCTTCCACGCCCTCTCATTAACAGCATTATGTATCGGCACAACAGTTTTCATATCCGCCGCCTCAGCGCCATGTCCCTTCCTGCGCATAGCATCAAAAAACATCTTCTCCGACGGATACACCCAATTCCCCGTTCCTTCATCCTTGCCCGTCTCGGCCTCGTGGTTCACGGGGCAGGCTGTCACGGCGTTGGGGTCCGAGGAGCGCGGGATGCTGGAGATGACGCGGGCGGTGTCGAGCGAGGGGTCGTGGGGAGCTGCCGCCGGAGCGGGAGCTGCCGCTGCTGGCGCGGAGGATGTGAAGGGGATGTAGGAGGCGAGGGTTTGCGTCCAGGACTTGGGCGCCGGAGCCGGTGTCGGCTGGGATTGGGGTGGGCGGGGATGCGGCGCTTGGGAGGAGCCGGAGGCGCGGGCTTGGGCGAGCCAGGCTTCGCGGGACTTGTGGTCGACGGGACAGGCGGATGCGCCGTCGCTTGGGGCTTTGGAATCGGCCATTGGCAAAGGATTACGGGTCGAAGAGGTGGGAGGGCTCGGGGATCAGCAGGTGCGTGCGCGTGCGCTAGGCCACTACACCGAGAGGTAAAGGGAGCTCTCGAAGTGGTTTCTGCTCGAGATCTTTGAGAGGACGTCGGGAAGACGGGACCAAATTTTCTAAGGGCAGGAGCGAATCGGAAATAATGTATATCCAACCCAGTTCGCACTGTGTGATGGCGTCACTGACCACGTTCAATCACAGCGGCGTATGCGCCTAATTTATCACAGGCCGCCTGGATTTAATACAAGGCGACATTTTCTCACAAATTTGCTCGATTCAAGACGCCATAAGAAAGGAAGAAAATGATGAGGGAAAGGAGAGAGGAAGAGAAAAAGGAGGAAACTGCTTCCTCGAATATAAGCGAATGCTAATCAGCTACTACTCTCGAGAATCATAACGTCGTGAATTCTTCTCTTCTGAACTCCCCATCTCATCGAAAATGCACGATTCTAAGGCGAATTGGGAGTCTCGGTAAGACTCCTCGATCCCCAGTCTCCAGGGCTCCCCGGGCCAAGAAAAAAAGAAAGAAAAAAAGAAAGAAAGAAGAAGGAAAACGGCCGTAGTTCTGCAGACGACCTCGTCCGCGTTCCCCGGCCTTCACAGACTTAGAGAGCAGGCCCTTCCCAGTCCTCTCGTCTCATCCGAATAAGCCACGCCTGTTTATGCGGAAACGCAATCTGCCGCTCCCTCGAGAATCCCGCCTTCTGAAGATGAGAAAGGAACCTATACCACAAATTAGTGCCTGCCACACACAACAACAATGCCAAACAATGGAAAAATCCTTCCTCCTCCTCCTTTCCCCTAGGACAAACTAACCTCTCGTTATCGACCCGCGGCTCCAAACAGATGCTCATCGTGCGGAAATCCGCCGTCAAGCACCAATGCACCAAACTCGACAGCCACGTCGGCACCCTCCCTCGCGCCCACTCCTCGCCGACCAGGATATGCAGCCCGCGATCCCAGTCGCCGATCAAGTCCCCGAGCTTTTGTCCTAGAGGATCTTCCTTGACCCAGTATATTTCGAAATAGCCGAACGGTACGCCGTCCCACATGCCGATGACGGGGAAGGAGTGCTGCGACTTGACGGCGTTGAGGAGGAAATCGGGGGTGAATTCTCCCCAGAATTTAGACACGCGAGGCTTCGAGAGCCAGGATTTCAAGAGGGCTGTATCGGAGAGTTCTCGGAGATGCGTATGTTCGGGAGGGTTCGGTCCTAGAGGGCCGCGATATTGTACGGGCGTCGCCGAGGTCGAAGCTATTCGGAGCGACAGATAATGGCCTATGCTCGGCACGAATCGGGAATAGAATATCTCACCCATTCGCGGGGGCTTCGGCCGCAGGGGATGCCGCACATTATTCGTAGTCGTATAGGCGAGCGGACCAGGAGGGTAATAGGTTGGTAAATGCGAGCTGGAGTAAAAGGGACCGGAGGGAACCGAGGCGGGCGGTGCCGTGAAGGTTGTCGTTGGTATCGAGAACATGGCGGATTGGTCGGCGTCGGCGGCCGCGACCAGCGGCGGCAGGGGTGTGCCGGGCCTGCTGCTTGGCGGGGATCCTAGGAGGGAGCTGCTGCCAAGGTAGGTATTGTGCTGCAGGCTAAAGAGAAAGAGGCGACCGGGGATCTGCCAAAACATTTTCTTCGACACAAACATGTGGGACCACGACTCGGCCGACTCGTCGCTGACGGCGGAATCAGTCGACGCGATGAGGCCCATTCGCTCGAGCTTGGGTATCAGGTTCCGGCCGCGCAGCACGCCGTCCTTTGTAACGTTGATCAGCCAGTCGCCCTTGGGCTTCGCGTCGTCGGGTGTGTTCTTGGAGGCCTCGGTGCGTAGGTAAGGAAGCGGCTCGGGCTGATGGAAGTACCAGTACAGGGTAATCCAGAGCATCATGGCGATTTGGCGGGTTGGACTGGCGGGGGCCTTGTACTCGGAGCTCGAGGGGAGGGACACGGACGAGATGAAGAGATTGTCATTTTGCAATGATGGCTTTGTATAGGGACGAATGCGTAGGTGCGAGCCATTGGCGTGGGAGTTGGCGTGGGAGTGGGCGTGGGCCGCAACTCCGTCAAGATGGCTGTTTGGCTCGTGGCCGTTGATCGGAGGCGAATCATGATGTCCGGCCCCGACGCCGAGGGGGGAAACTTCTCGCTCTTGTGTATTTAGGACCACGGTCCAGCCGATCGGGTAGGCATTAAGTTGATTGCTTAATTCATTGGATTTGAAAAAGAGACCAGAAAAGACGGGTTTGACTGTGAAGCTCTGGCCATCGGGCAAGTTGATGACCTGGGGCGCCATCCTTAAAAGATATAGAATAGATTGGAGATATCAACGATGGCAAGGTGGCACGTGGGAGTTACCGAGGGTAGTAGGTTCGGAAAAAAACAGAGGAATGATTAGGAGCACCAAAGTCCAGAGGGTGATGATCTGAGGTTTTCATCAAAGGTTGAGACGCGTGACCTCGAGAGGAGGAGGCGACTGTGCGATATGCGGAGGCGGCACAAGGACGCTGAATGCACGATGGTGACGTCTAGCGAAATTCGCGAATTCGCCGAATTCCCCAGGGAGCAAAGGAAGGGAGGAGAGTTGGAGGAGGAAGCTCTGCTCCAAACCAACGAGCCAACCCGATCCGAAACGAGGTCGAAGCTACAAAGGCTAGTGAGAGTAAGAGACACTGGTACTTTGGAGTGACAGCATCAATCGATAAGTCTGGAGGAGGGCGAAGGAGCAAGCTAGAATGAACTTCAATGTTGCAACTTGAGAGCTCCAAGGCGGGTATTAGCGGGGTGGTTTTAGTGGCGGGCGGGGAGCAATTGCAGTTGGCGATTTGATCGATCCCTCAGGTAAAGTTGACCACCAGCAGACGTCAACGATCAGTCGATGTAGCTCCAAAGTAGCTTCTTGTATCACCCTGTCTCACTCGGTAGCTTTAGCTGTCACTCTTTGTCTGGGCGCTAGCTCAAACTCAGCCTCGGTGCTGTGTTATTGCCGTGGGTATCAAAGACTTCGGTCTGGGCTCAATCAAAACCGTGCCGTCATCGGGTACTTCGTAGTTGAACACAGGAACCTCTTTTTTTATTCCTCTTTTCGTCGTATTGATCTCTCTGATCCGTTTTAGGGCAGCCAGGTTCAATGCTCTGCTGCGGATCCTAATCCTACACTGAGCTACAGTGGGAAAATAGGCGATTGTGGGCGGCAAGACTAGCTCAAAGGAGTCAAGTGCCCTCGAAGCTCTGACGAAAACAGACTTACAACGAGCTCTCTTTGGTAGTATTTATGATTGAGGAGGTCAGACTCAGAATTTCCCCAACTCCACTGCTGATGGACCCGAAGCGGGCTCGGATATAGCGGTCGACGGGAGGATACGGCCGAGGTCGCTGCCGTGCGTGTACGAAGTGATGGATGTATTGATGTATACGAAGTAGATTGATTTTGCTGTCGTAATTGTGCGTACGTAGGATTCCGAGCTTGGGAGCCGTTTTTCAAATTGAGCTGGGAGGATCTGGATCCGGGTCTGGATCTGGAAGAGACCGGGGACAAGGGACAAGGGGCAAGGGGGGCTTGGGCCAGATCGCTTGGCTCTTCTTGGAGGGGAATGCCGAAGATAATCTCGCAAGATAATCTCTCTCTCAGATAATCTCTCGGCTGCGGTAACACGCAGGCCCCGATGCAGGCGGCAGAGGGACTGGACTGGACAGAGAGGAACGTCGAGGGTCTATTAGTAGGAGCGCAGGCCTGGGCAGGGCAATCAGTGGGGTGCGACTTTGTGTTGGTCTGTTCTCGTTCTTATATCGTGTTGCAGAACGGGTTTAACCAGGCTGTGCTAGTTGCTAGTTGATTTGTGCACCAGGAACAAGAGAACAGAACAAGAATAGGAAAAGAACGTTGAATAAATACCGGACCTAAATGTTTATTTAACTTTCATGTTCTATCACTGCTTCTTATATGCATGTCCCAGATCAGCTTCGGCCCTGGCTTGTAATTGTAGTGTCGTGTAGTTGTCTTAGTTTCCTCCCATCGTCCAGGCACAACGGCTGAACACTTGGATAGGATTGGGCCGGCCGCGTACATCGTCGTACTAAATCTGGATGCCATCAAGCAGGAACAGGAACGAACCTCCCAAAGCTTCGAGATTGGTAAACAACCTCTGCTGGTTCGTGACATTTGGCCATAGTCGGGTGATACTCTCCGCCACTAGCAGCTTGTTATCTAACGAGTCTGTCACATCAACTCACTAAACTTTGCCCATCTGAGATACGGCGACGGTGATTCGCCGAGCCATCCAAGACTACCATCGGCTCCCCGCGCATGCGAGCTCACTTTCTTACAGCGGGAGCGGGATCTGGTATGTCTGTAGTGTGCTACCGTGGGGTTTCCTCCCAGGATTCAAGATGGATCATTGTTTTCTTCCGCTGTCATGTCGCGCCAAATCCCTGTCACTATGCAGCCTGCCTTACAAGTAGTACTCTGTAATACTATTTATTTCCTAGTGGACCCGATCACAAAGGTATTGATCGTCGTTGGCCCGAGGAGTGGAGGTTTCTTTGTGTCATCGACAAGGTATGAACTTTCTTCTCGTGGGGGAAAGGGAGAGGGATGATGATGACGACGATGCGATGAGAACCATCTTCGCAAGAAACTAGATCCTCCGACCCTTCCACCGTGACAAGGTAACGGGTCTCATAGGAACGGGACGAGGTCCTCGTGATCAATGAACCGAATCTCCCTCACTTACAAGAGTTCCATGGCCAACTATGCTCTCCTCATCTCGCTCTCTCCAATACTCCAATACCCACCCTCACAGCCTCCCCCAATGCCCAAACCCCACCCCCAAGCCTGCACGCGAGATGCACTTCCTCCTTGATCCGGTCTAGACTCGAACGATTGCGATACAAACCGGGTTGGGTTTTCTAACGAGTAATGCCAACTGGAGCGGAGCTGTTCACGAAAGCTGGAGCCTGGTTCCGAAAGGGGATATCCCACCCTCCTCCTCCCAAGCTAAGATTGACCAATCGATCGAGACGTTTTACTCATCACGATGTCAGCTCTTTTTCGCAAGTGAATCTGCTAGTTCCGCCGTCGAGGCGTAAACAGCTTTTCATATTAACTCGTTTGATTTGTTTCGTTCTAATGTTCTTATTTTGCAGACTGGGAACCCTGCCGACATCAAGCGCGGGTAGTGCAGTGTGCCGTATCCAATATACTCTGGATCTCTTGGACAGGCATTTCCAGGTCTTCTCGCACTTACTCTGAGAGAGTAGAGTAGTTCAATCACAGTTTGGGCTTTACATCTATTGAGACGGCTCCAACTTCTGAAGAGTTTAAATCTGTTTTCATCGGTCATTGACCGGGCCTTCCCATACCTCCAAGAGATGACCTTTTTTATGGATGCACTCATAAACTTGCTACCCATGAGCCAAGAAATGGGAACGACGATATCACTATTGGGAGACGTGGTTCGACGAGATCTTGCATACCGAGGCCCTCAAGTGTGCAAGCCTCGATGTCATCCAGTTTATTGACTGCCCAGGCATGCTAACAAACCGCTTGCTCAAAGACAATGCCACCTTGCCTGCCATGCGGAACGCCGCGAAAAAGAGTTTCCTTACTCGCCCCTATAGGCCCTTGACTCCGGTTCTACCGTATATTGTTTCCAAAAAGCGCCGGCCTTCTCGACAGACCAATAGCATCACCCATTCACGCTCGGTTGAGCAGTCCTCGTTCTTCCCTCCTTAACCCCTACCTCCATTGTAATCAGCACCGCCAGCTTTCCTCAGCCTAGCAACAATATCCGCCTCATCCAAATCCGACTTGTCATTCGCATCAACCTGTATACTATGATGGCTCAGCACCTTCTTCACCTCCCCGCTCTCAATGCTAACCCTCGCCTTCCTCATGACCTTGGTATTGTCCCCAATCCAAATGACGAGCACAAACTTGACCCTCTTGCTCTCCGAGTCGTTGGCGTATTCCACCCGCACGTACGCGTACTGCACCTGGCTGTCGTCGAGCTCATCGCGCAGCTCCGAGAGACCGCCCGATCCCGTCTTGGTCAGCTTGAGCTGGTTGCCCGTCGGACCGTTGCCGATGAGAAGCCAGTTCGTGGGCTCTTTGTCTGAGCGGACGGCGTCGTATGCGCTGGCTATCTCGGGGGAGTTGAGGCCAGACATGGTTTGTCTTTTTTTATGTGATATTCTCAGGGGTAAAAAGGGTCGGTGCGGGGGCAAATCCGTGGTGCTTGCGTCAAAGGAGAGGGTTCGCTTGTTGTCCCTCCGGCGTTTACGGGTCGATGGTTCTCTTGCGTTTTCTTTGATTTTTCGGGGAGATTTTTGGAGAAGAGCTTCGTGGTAGGAGAGCTTTGCGGCAAGTCGTGTCAGAGACTTGTCGGGACGGGTTGTTCGGTCTCGTGCCGCTGCTCGGTGTGGAGGGGAGAAGCCAAGTGATCGGCCAGCGATGCTGAACCCCCTGTCTCAGTCCGTCTTGGAGGGGTCGATCGCCTCCATTGAAGCATTGTGGTGGGGAGCTTTTCATTCGTTACTGACATAAATGGGATAAGATGTAATTTATCTTACTAGAGTGAGTATCGGCTTCACCGTGTCAATTCACGGATAAGTGCATCATTCGCTTGTTTGCGCCAGACAGCTCAACACTTGACAGAGACACAAAGACAGCAGAAATAGAATATATCGAGTCAATTTATACCAAGAAATTGGTTCTCTCACACAGCTGGTGTCACCTTTGCAGTGGTCCCAGCCGATGTCAAGACCACAGATTCTATGAGCGCTAAGGACACTATTCGTTTGCAGAATTCAATCTTGGCCATACCATATCAGCAAAAACAACTATTGACGACAAGTGAAAGACAAGTGTGTCTTCATAATAGTCTTTGGCCGACCTTTGCTTTGTCTCAGAAACCAGTCTGGGGCGGCCGATTCCGTTGTTTCCCATTGTTATCCGCAATTTCCGTCCGTCCTTGGCCTTCAACCTTCTCTCTCTTTAGCCTCCACGTTGCAAGACAGACTAAGCTGCTGCTTTATGCCTAGTAAGGGACAAGATGTAGATATTTTGATTAATGCACTTACATTCAACTTCCTTTTAGAAAGAGGACAGAAAGGGGTGGCAGGGAGGGATTAGCCTTCCTTCGGCCTTATCTGCAGATTGTAGTACACAGCCGGCTATGCTCTCCCGCACTTACACACTCACTTACACGCTCACTTACACTTACACGAAAACACCCTTTTGTGATCTCCTCAGTCACATCGCAAGGGATGGCTTTTCAGACCCTCTACTACCTGACTAGGTAGGATGACTTCTTCCCCTTGAGCCCTAATCCATTTCATCTCTTCCCGACCACAACTTTCTTTCTCCTTGCTCTCATCACAATCACAGCACCAGCACACTCCCAGCCCTGGACTCCTGATTGTCCTGCTTCACTCTTCACCTTTCACCTTTCTCTGGTAAGTATCAGATTCTCTTTGTCAATCTGACTCCTCGCTTCTCTCCCAGGAGAAGATCCTGTCAGTGCTGAATCTTCTTTGTAGACCAAAGCTTGGCTCAGGGATCAAGCCCACAGTGTGGCCATCAGTCCCCTTTGCCCACACAACAGAACTCTAGCAAAGGAGAAAAAAACCTACCTAAGGGAATATCGTCAGGCCAATACGGCGCCTCTACAGTAAGTCTTAAAAAGCCGGCTTTCCTCGGTTGGCGTTTCCCGTTTTGTTTTTCCCCCTTCTCTCTCTGTTCTCATTTACCCTCGATCCTCGTCTGATTCCTCCATCACCCTCCGATCGAGTACGGAATTCTAACCTTCAATCCTCTCATCTCTCCCTAGTCCTTCAAGATGGCGTTCACTACGCCCGCGTTCATCCCTATGATCCCACCTCCCCCCATTGAGCTGCCTCGTCCTTGGCCTGCCTCGGACGGTACGGACATCCCTCTTTCCGAGTTCATTCAAGACATCCTGCCCAAGGGAAATGATCCTCGTGACCCTCCTCCCTTTCAGCATGGTAGTGCCGTTGAACCCCCAATGCTTCGCGCTGGTGTTCCCAACACCATTCTCTTATTCCCCGGTTCCTTCAACCCTCCCCATCATGGCCATATGAAGCTCCTGAAGCAGGTCATGGAGGGTGTCGGCAAGGACCTGAATGTCATCGGTGCAATTATCATCATCGATGATGATGAGAAGCTCGCCGAGAAAGCCAAGAACGGCGACTTGAAGCTCAAGTTCTCGCAGAGACACCGGGCCCGTTTGTGGCACGGCGATCGTCGTCCCCCAGTTGATTGGGTGTGGATCTTTTCTCACCCGGAGAGCAAATGGTGGAAATTTCGCTCTGATTTGGTCGAAAAGGCCAAGAAAGATAAGTACGACATTCGTTTTATCCATCTCGTTGGTCCGACTCAGATCACGGAGGACTCCCTCCCCGATACCAAGACTTGGTCTTGTGACTACATCATCACCTCGGATACGGATTACAAACCGGGCCAAATGGGTGTCTTGGACATTCCGTCCGACAAGGCTCGTGAATGCAGCCCTTGGATCCGAGCCGGCAGTATCAACAATGATATCCACCAGCTTGCGTGCGCCAAATTCAACGTTGACCCGACCGTGGCCACGCCCTACGCTTTTCTGCAGTACATTCACAACGAATCGCAGCGAATCGGCGCCACAGCCCTGAGCAATTGGGTCTGTGAGCGTCGCGAGTATCCTTTCGGAACGATCCGCTACGTTCCGGCAGCCAGCACCGATGAGAAGCGAGGCATTCAGTCTGACCAGGTTCGGAAGTTGATCGTTGATACCGACGTCAGCGAATTCCTCCATATCTATCCAGCTCTGGCCGTGGCGGTTCCGCAGCCGAGGCTGATGCTTCTGTTCGTGCGCGAGATGCGAGCCATGGAGAATCCTCATTTGTACTTTACGATTTTCCCACCCACCCCCAGAACCCCCGGAAATTCGTCGAAGCCGAAGAAACCGGCCAAGAAATCTCCCGATGAGGACCCCAAGAAACCTATCGGTGGTTGTGATGGCTCCGAGGACCCTCGCATTTAGGAAAACAAGACCCAAGGAGTCCCGTCTAACCAGTCTGCTCGAAAGAGGTTCAAGGACAGCGAGAGGACCAACAGCGGCCCTCATCGAGAGACCAAGAAGGCCAAGTACGATGACTTCGAGTACGAAGCTCTCAATGAATTGAGGAGGGTCATCAATCGTGACAAGACCGAGAACCTCCATGCCAGTTCTTGGCACTCGGGCTGGATCCCTCTCGGCGATTTCGCTTATCTCGCTGAACTCAGCAAGGTATTTGATGATTCGTCCGGTGACGAGAAGAAGCCGAAGCCCGCCGATGTGCCCGCCGACATGGAGAGCCCCGTTCAGCAGCACACGGCTCGGCGCAAGGCTTTTGCTGCCGCTGCCGCTGCGAAAGCCTCTTCCGGCACCCAGGGAGGCAAAATTAAGGCTGCAACGACCATGTCTGACAAGATGGCTTTGAGGCCGAAGGCTTCGGTTTCGGGTCTTAGCGGCAACTACTATGCCAAGCTCGCAGAGGCGGCCTCTGTCGGTCATGGCAGTCAGCCCGCTGGAATGACTGATTCGACCACGACCAAGGTCTTCGCCGTCAAGGCGTCGTCTGATGGCCAGGCTCCACGGACCCCACCTGCCCAGGTTACCTCGAACGAGCCATCCAAGGGAAATGCCGGCGAGCTAACCAAGACAGAGATGGACGTCGATGGACCTCAGCCGTTCAACATCGTCAACTGGTCCCATCCCAACGGGGGTGTCTACTTGCGGGGTCCCCCTGGACAGCAGTCTTGAGCGTTATTCGCTCATATTACACGGCTGATGGTCCGTCCTCATGCAAGGTATCAAGAAGCATGCATATTGAGTGGTGGGTGGTGGTGGGGAAGGGATTGTATTGTTTTTCTGAGACTGTCTTTGTTTTTTTCTTGCACTTGTTACCCCTTTTCATTGTTCTATCGTCCGTCAACCTGATGGACGGCGTCGGCCATGGGGGTTTCTTCCTCGTTTGTTCCCCTCTCCAGCGTCATCGAATCAGGCAAGTTATACACGTACTATCTTTTTTTTCGACAAGAGCTGTTTGAAGTGGCTTGGCATTATTACTCGACCCAGCAGTTCGGGTTCCTGTTCGCCTCGTTTTTTGCTCCCAGAGGATGTTGTTTCTCGTCGGTCGAGCCTTGACAGGAGTAAATCCTGGTTATGGCTGGTAGACTATTGATTTTTGAAGAAGGGGGCCTGTTTCCAAGTTGTTCTCCGTTGAGGATCGAGAGTCCTATCACGTTTTTCAATTCGTTTTCTTGTCTTTTTCTGTCCGTTACACTATCTCGTACCTTGCGTACGAGGCGGATGTAGGACACAGCTAGTCAATAAAGTTCATCCCTTCCCCACCCAAAGTTCTGCAAGTCTGCAGGGGAGATTCGAGATTCCCCCCACCTCAACCTCGTGGCCTTTCGGAAGCCAGGAGATGGCGTACTCGTAACTAACTTTGGTGCTACTTCGTACTAGCCCTGCACAAGGGATAGAGATCCAGCGAACCGGATCGTGGCCATGTGGGTGGGAATGGACGCTGTGGTTGAGCCATCGTAACAATCCTAACAGGGGTGGAGACGGCGCATTCTGCAAAGAAGGTCAAGCTTCGAAACGCTTTGGCTTTTGAGGAGGAACATGGCTCTGTTTTACTTCAAAGTTCGTATCATGGCATGATGTGATGGATGTGATGGGATGGGATGGATTTAGCGGCTGGCGCATAATTCAGGCGAGCGAGCGCAGGTCTATGAAGAAGAGAACCGGGTGAGGAGAGAAAGTGGCGTTAGATGATGATGCCTGTAGATGTAATTATGGAGCACTGGCACTGGGAAAGCAAGGGAAAAGCGGCATGAGGAGAGGTTGAAGATTTCAATCGCTTCAGGTTGTGCGTTGCGTGGGGGCGAAGCGCATCCGACTCGGGGAGGACGTGGTCGAAATGGAAGCTGCGATTGGTCGGACGAGTCTATCACCAACATCGTGTTACTACGTATTTTCTCTCTGACCAGACTGTCGGGCTCGGTGGATGGCACAGGTTCGCCCAATTCTGCCACCGAAGGCAATGCATGCGCATTAACCTGCTTTTATGAAGCCTCGTCTTATTCTCGTCTTTGCTTTTTTCCCCTCGTCTTCCCGGTCTCCTGGCCGAGGACAGGAAACGTTTGTGCACGATGTGCATTCAAGTTGATCATCTTCCACGCCATCCACACATCCACCATCCCACCACCACGTCCACATCCCACCTGGATCCTCGCCGTTAGTTCTACATCGGGATGCCGAGCTTGACAGGTACGCGGAACCAAATTAAACTAGAATGGCCTAGTCCAGGCTCCAAATAAGAGCTGCAAATTCCGTTGCCGCAGCCGATTGGGAGGAAGCACCCGCCCATCCGTGAAGTGACCGGGCCAGTTGATGCCCTGATACCCTCCCCCCACCGAGTCACTTTGCAGGACTCGAAAGCTTGAAAGGATCCGAGCTCAACGTCCCAAGGGCCCGGATACAGGGTGCTGCCCACGCTTCCTTTCCTGTGCAGCGCATTGGACCGGAGCCCTCCAGCTCTCCAACCTAGCCGATGGTAAGCTAAAACGTCCTTTGGCACGGAATTATTACCACACTTATCTTCAACTCTTCTCCCCACCTCCTCGTCTGAGGATGTCTCACCTGTCCTCGTTGGACACAGACCAACAGCCTTCCCGATTTCTGTTTAAACGTCGATTGTGTCGATGGTGGCGTCGAGGAGTCAAGACGCCGATCATCTTCGAACGTTCTGATCAACTTACTCGCTTCTAAGAGATCTATGATATCGACGAGTTAACGCAATGGATCATCAAATTCGCTGATCCTTGAACTGGGATACTTGAACACCACTCACACAGCCTGATTTATTGAACGCTCTAAAGACAACATGGCGGCCCTCCCACAGTACACTTACATCTTCGTCATTACAGTTATTCTGGCTTTCTTGGATGCTTGGAACATCGGTAAGTGTATTTGACGCAGACGAATCATTTTTGGATCCTCGAGAAATATACATCAAACAACCAAGCCGCCCTCCGTACTACGATATCGCCTCGTAGCTCATCATATGCTCTCCCATCAATATCACCAATCATATACCTACCATCGAACAACATGGGAGTACGTATAGCACTCGGGAGCTAACTCACTTGTATCAGGCGCCAACGATGTTGCCAACTCCTTCGCCTCGTCCATCTCCTCGCGATGTCTCACCATGAAGCAAGCCGTCATGGTCGCCTCACTCACCGAATTCTCCGGCTCGGTCTCCGTGGGCTCCCGAGTCGCCGACACCATTCGCACCAAGGTCATCGACCCATCGCTCTACGCCGAAAACCCTTCCGTCCTCCTCCTCGCCATGATGTGCACCGTCTTCGGCTCCTCCATCTTCCTTACCATCGCCACCCGCTACGGCCTTCCCGTCTCGACGACCCATTCGACTATTGGAGGTCTCGTAGGTGCTGCGACTGCCTCTGTGGGCATCTCGAAAATCAACTGGGGAGTTTCGGGTGTGTCGCAGGTGTTTCTGGCTTGGATCATAGCACCAGGTATTGCTGGGTGCTTGGGGGCTTTGCTATTCATTTTCACGAAGATGGCGGTGCTCTCGAGGAAGCAGGCTGTGAGAAACGCTTTACTCTCCATTCCCGTCTACACCTTCGTCACCATCGGTTCCCTGACGAGTAAGTCATCGTCCCGCTCTACTCGGTGCCTCTCTCTATCTCATATTCCTCTCGCTAACACCATCACTTCAGTGCTTGTCGCTTGGAAAGGAGTCCAAGTCGCCAAAGAGCCCTCGACCGAACTCATGATCATCCTCGTCTTCACCATCGCCGGCGGTGCCGCTATCATCGTAGCCCTCTTTCTCCTACCCTACCTCTGGCGCCGCATTATGAGTGAAGATTGGCCCTTGAAGTGGTACATGATCTGGCAAGGCCCCTTTCTGCTCAAACGCCCAGAACCACCACCGACACCACCGGGTTTCAACAAGCTCAAAATAAAAAACTATTACCAAGGGCACCTCACCCCCGAAGAACTCTTCTACGTCCGCGCCTCCGACACCCTCCTCAAATCCGTCCAAACCAGCCCTGACGGATCCCCTCCCATCTTCATCGACAACGACGACGACTTCGTCCTCCCTCCCCCGGCCCAAGCCGTCCCCTCCATGCACGGCGCCATACTGGCACCCTCTTCATCTTCCACCCGTTGCCAAACCCCCAACAACGATCTAATCCCCCCTAGACCTCCGGGCCACTGGACAACCCCCAAAGTCTTCCTCTGGAAAGTCAACCGCATCCTCCTCCACGGCCTAGAGCAGGACGTCGTCCGCCTTCAAAAGATCAACTCCGTGCTGACGTGGGACATCGCCACCATGCACTCCAAGGCCCAACGCTTCGACAACCGCGCCGAACATGCCTACAGTTTCCTCCAGGTCATCACGGCCGCAGCGGCCAGTTTCGTCCACGGCGCCAACGACGTCTCGAACTCGGTCGCTCCGCTCTCGACAGCCTACGAAGTCTGGCTGCACAACGAAGTGCCCATGACAGTCGGCGTGCCAATATGGATCTTGTGTCTTGGCGGCGGCGCAATAGTCTTGGGATTGGTCACGTACGGTTATCACGTGATGCGGAACCTAGGCAATCGGTTGACGTTGATATCGCCGTCCAGAGGGTTCTGCATGGAGCTGTCTACAGCTATTACCGTGCTTATGGCCACGAGGCTGGCTCTTCCCGTTTCGGTATGTTCAAGCCTCAAAGCTCGTCCCTTGTCTTGTCCTTGAAACTTGAGATGTCGCTAACATGAGAACAAAAAAAGACGACGCAATGTATCACCGGCGCGACGGTGGGAGTTGGTCTTGCCAACGGCGACTGGCGCAGTATCAACCCACGCCTCGTCGCCTTCATCTACTTTGGCTGGGTCATTACTTTACCAGTCACAGCACTCCTATCGGGTAGCATGATGGCTGTCATTCTCAATGCGCCAACCTGGTCATCCAGAGTGGCCAACCCAACTTAAAACGATGCGGCACGCCCTTGAGATGTATAACGCTTTTAACGTCAAGAAGACGGAAAATCTCGGCAACCCGAGATTTTGTACATACTGATCAGACATGTTACTGTCTCCTTTTTTTTTTTTCTTCTTCTCTCTTTTGTCGGATATTTACAGGGAGGGTATCTGTCGGATTTTTGGGCTTTGGAACTAGGACACGGACAGGGATTGGGAATACAGGATTGGGAATAACACTTGTGATAGATACCCGTGGACAGCGAGGCGCAGATGGAGTCTTTTAGATCAACTTTTACTTATTCTCACGATGCTTTTGGCTATGAATATCATAAAACTGCCTCTCGCTACTCTTCTCCTTTTGCCGCTATCTTGACCCGATTCCGTGAGTGCTACTAGTTAAGAAGCGTTCCCCAGCATAGCTCTGGGCGGGGGACTTGAGGCGGACAGAGTACATACTGCCTCGACCACCCAAGTAAAGGGGATACTCCGACTTCAAGCTTTCTGCAATATTCTGTTTTTCAACTCGCCGTATTCGTCCGGGGGCGAAGGAAGATATCCCGGGGCAACTAGACGCCGGGTTGGGCACACGATGGGTCGCCGGCTCCAAACAGAAGGAGAAAAGACAAACCGTCAATATCAGAATAAATAATAAAAAAATAAAATAAAATAAAATGAAGAAATAAAGAAATGAAGGAAGATGAGAAAAAAAAAATAACCGGAACCCGCCAGTGCCAGCTTACCGAGAGAATCCTATTACTTCCCGGTCCGACCAGGGGTCGAACCAAGAACACCTCGAGCGCTTTCAACCAGCTGCCAAGAGGGACGGGGTTAACCAGTTGCTTAGCTGGCGGGTTCCTTGAGGGGCCTGCACAAGATTTCTTCCTATATGGTTAACTTGGGGTTTCGATGTGGTTGCGATGGCTCCTTCCTTGATGAGGTTCTTTCCTTGGGAGTGCAAACGCTATGCGGCTCCTTCCTCGCCAAATGGGTCACGACGTTTTAGGGAGATTCCGGGATTTCTGAGCTGAAAGTTTGAGCGAGCTTAGGTTCCGCGGAGGGGTTATCTATATAACAGCATCGGCCTATCTGCTCGTATCTTCGGCTGGCTGGTGTTGGTTTATTATAGCTAGGTCCCTAGCCCAAACCCGGTGTCACATAAGATAGATGGTTATGAGCGTTCCCTATTAGGAATGAGAAGGGATTGGCAGGAGATAGGATAAGAATGGTGCTTACAAGTGGAAATATAGAATTTGATCGTAAGTTGACGAGTCCATCTAACGTTCGTTATGAAAGTAGCTGGGAATCAACTCACGTCTAAGATGCATCTGACATGTTCATATTCCCGCCCATAGCTTCTCACTCCAATTTATACACCCTCACCGCATCGCTCCACCTCCCTTCTCTCATCGGGTCCAACTCCCTCAGCTTCGTCAACCAACTCTTGACCTCCTCCTTCTCATCCTCATCAATATCCTCGATCCTTGCCTTTGCTAGAATACACTCCAGCAGCGCCTCGTAGATCCACTTGATATCAACATAGTCCTCTAGCAGGTCCTTGATATCCTCCACCTCCTTGGCTAGGTAAGCCAATCTTTCGGTCGCCGTGAGATGCGGAACGAAGCTCTGCTTCGTGTCCTTGGAAACAATGTTAAGAATGAGGAACTGGTGATAATACCACAGAGATTGGTCCTCGGGGCCGACATTGACGCCGCCTTGGATAAGTTGAAGCTCTTATCAGCAAAACTGTGTTAGCGAACAGGTCCAAAAAGCTCTAGGCGATCCGGGACAGATAGATTACATACCCTTTTCGAGAAACTTTGTCCTCGCAGTGTCGTCAGCACCCCGCTCGTCAAGTAAACGCGGAATCAACTGACTCCGATTATGCCACGCCGAAAAGTTGGACAAATCCTGGTGGATCTTGGTCGTCGTGTATTCGAATTCCGACTCAACCATGCTCTGCCCCGCGAGCGCGGGGTCCTCTAGCTGCGCGACAACCTGCCTCCTATATCCCCAAGCGTGGAAATTCCTCCGATCCTTGGTCAACATTTTGCTCGCCAGGTCAAGCTCCCTCTGCCAGATCTGCCTCGCCGCAGGAACCGCCAGCAGCGCGATAGCCTGGTTGAGTATCCACAGCCTATGGTTCCATATCCAGTAGCATTTCGGAAATTCCATGAGGAGCGGAACGGTAAACATCAACTCGTCCTTGATGACCTCGAGATCATTCCGCTGTTGCTGCTCTTCGACCTTCTTCTTATCATCCTCGCCCAACTCATCGGGTTTCCTCTCTTCGCTAGCTGTTGTACCACTCTTCCCAGTTGTCCGGTAGGGTAGGCTTGGCGGGGTCTCTGTCGAGGAAGAGGTAGAGGAGCCTTCGGAGGAGGGTATGCCAGTGCGCGCTGCTGTAGAACTCGGCGATGCCCTCAAGCGCGAGGGCCCATCCGACGATCTTGAGAATATACCAGATATTAGGCACCGTCTGCGGACGTTCCATATCGTGTAGTATTCGGGGTTCGTGCGTAGAAGCTTCGTGGAAAGATCGAACGTGTCTCGACTGTAGTTTTGCTCGGCGACCTAGTATCCCTCGTTCCGATTTAGCCACGTTTGCTTCTGGGACGGGGAAAGATGCATCGAAGTATCGAGACTGGGGGATAAGTTTTGAAATAAAAGGGCAAAAGAGAAGGGGAAAAAGAAACAAATACAAAGACTCACCCGTGCACGTATCGTGTCTTCCAGGTCGCGGTACTTTTGAATTCTCGTCTGGTCCTGCCGGCGTTGCTCCGCGGTGCGGTATTGTTTCGTCCGGGCTATGCCGTGCTCGATGAGCCCAATACACGTTAGCCTTTCCTTCGTTTGTCTCCGTTAAAGATAGATTACACCCGTCGACGGTATGTAGGTTGGAGATTCGAAGCGACGCTGCTTTGGTGTCTCTTTTGTCTGTCGAAGGAAGGTGTGGAAATGGGAGCTTACACTATTCATCTCGAAGGTAAATTGTAATGAGGGGTTGCTTGCTGGGTCAAGGAGTTCGGGACGAGGGGTTCCGACGTCTCCTCGGGGGTCAAGGGTCGCTTGAAGGTGGGCTGAGGAGAAAACAACCTGGTCAGAAGATCGCACTCTTCGAAGTCTACGAAAATACAGGTTTATTCGGCAGCCTAGTTCCGAGTTCATTTCACTCTCCAAGTTACTCTTGCACGCCATCGTCGTCCTGAAGAGGTTCGATGCGTCGATTACGTAGGCGGCTTTCTGGCTCTGAGCCGCCAACTGTTGTCACTTGCTTACCGAAAGAGACCCGGGGACTTCTGAATTGCTTCAAACCACAATGAATAATATTCCATTCTAACTTGCCAATATCTCCGTCCTCTAAAAACTCCACGAATGCATGTTCGCCATATATAGTGAAATTCCAGTACTCCATTTCCAGACTACGGTGGTGACGGGCCCCTCTTCTTCTTGAGATAGCGACACATGGAGAACAAGAAAATCTAACCGAAAACGTACGAAGTACTCCAACAAATCAATCTAGGCCTGCAGCCGACATGGCCAAGTATCCAAGAGTAACCGAGACAAGAAGGGTAAGTATGCTGCTTGGTACACCAGCGCTGATAAAGTGCTTAACAGACAGGTATCGTCTTCCGGTGGCATCCTCCTTCATAATAGCGGCTATAACACAGGCATCAGCATCGCATTCTTAAAGAAAGGATGGGGTGAAGGAGAAAAATATGAGGAAAACTTACTCATGTTCGGGAAACCACTCGTAGGCAGACCCATGGCAGCGCTGCACATGAGTACACCCGCCATAACCAGAATGTTGGGCGTCGGGTTGTCCATGCCGTGGCCAACACTGTTGAGCAGCGGCAGGAAGATGAGAGCAGCCACAGTATGGCTGATAAAGGTTGCAATAACCAGGATGAGGCACGAGAAGATGACGAGCACAGAGTACAAGCTCATTCCCTCGACCTTTTCCGTGACGATACTGCCGACGGTGTAAAGCAGGCCCGAAGATTCGACAGCCCTCCCGAGGGACAACCCACCCGCGGCGAGCATAATGATGGTCCAGGGGAAGTTGTTAAAATCCTCCTTCGTGAGAATACCGCTGCCGAAGAAGAGTACCATGGGGATGATGGCAATGACACCCATGTCTCCAAAGATGTCCTCGAGGGACTTGCTGGCACACCAGAGGCCGATCGTACCTAGCGAAACAAAAACGACAAACCACTGGACGCCAGAGAAGGGCTCCTTGATGGACCGAATCGGCGTGAGCGTGGTCCCTCGGCCGGGCTGGAAAATTATGAGAAGCAGGATCCAGATGAGCAAGATAGAGACGAATCCGACGGGGATGACGATAAAGAACCATTGGGGCCAAGTGGGTGGCGGCGTCATGATGCCCATGGCAACGACGTTTTGGGGCGATGCAATCGGCGAGAGCATACCGCCAATGTTGGCTGCGAGCGCGATTCCGAGGATCACGGCTTTGGACATGTTGGACCCCGACGGTAGCGTTCGAAGCATGGGCTATTCGGACGAATCTTGGTCAGCACGCCTCGGAAACAATCAAAAGCGGGTTCATATTTCTTTTCTTCCCCTCACTCACCTCGATGATAGAGAAACAGAGAACCGGAGCAGCGACATTGCTAATCAGCATACTGGCAAAAGCCGCTACCATCATCGTGGCCAAAAGAACCACTCGCGGCGTAGTTCCCGCCTTGCTGAGAACAAAGGTCGCGAGGAATTTATCAATCCTGCACTTGGAAAGCGCGGCAGCAAGGGTGAAACCACCGAGCAAGAGCATGATGACGGGTGTCCACATGGATGAGAAGATGTACTTGGCAGCCGCTTTGGAATCGAGCCTCTCCTCGGGCATCACCTCCGAATGTGCTACACGAAGCACGACGCAGAGGAATGGGATGATGAGCGAGGTAACGAATAGAGGGATGGCCTAGTTCGTGAGTGGTTAGCATCATTCAAAATACTCTTCCAATCGAACCCTCATGCCCCGAAAAGAAAGTCGCATACCTCTGTAGCCCACAATGAACTGACAAACACCAGCAAGGCTAAGCAATTTTGCTGTTCGGGCCTCTCCATAATAGGCATCGTCAAGACAGCGAAGAAAACGAGGAACACAATGATCAGAGTGAACATGGCGCTGTTCGCCAACCATACGGGAAGCTGGATGCGTCCAAACGGAGTTCTCACATCCTTGGTGACGGGCAGTTTGACATCGTCACCTTGGAGACCCGCTGCTTGCTCCGTACCGAGGATGGCCCTGCCTAGGCGAGCAGCTTCCGCTCTCCTCTCCAACCCAATCATATCCCTCCACACAGTATTGCGCTCCCATACGACGTGCTCTCGGAGATGAGAGCGCAGATCTTCCTTTGCTACCTCCAAGTCACCCTGCGTGGCAATGGTGGCGTATGCCGTCTCCATTTGAGATATCCTATCCTCCAACGCTCGTCGAGTCTCCGGTCTGAACGGGTAGGCAGGCAGGACGATCTCATCCATGTAACGGGCGCGGAGCTCCTTCTGGAGGATCTTGTCGAATTTCTTGAGAATCTTGCTGAACCCCGTCTTGTTCAGCTGAATGTACGACTTGAGCTCGCACAATTGGACATAGAGAGCCGTGATTCGCTTCTTCAGCACGATGCCCGTGGAGTAGGCTAGAGATCGCTCGGCAAACTCGTCGCTCAGGGTGGTGCTTCGTCGGCGAAGGGCTCTCCCAAACTCGGCTGATGCCGTCATAAGCCCCGTTATGCTCCCTACAGACTTGCGGCGGCTAAGAGCGCCCCTTGTTAAACCGACCGTCTCGTCATCCTCGTCGCTATCATCAACGCCGTCTGATATATGGCTGTGGACACTGTATCGGCGCCCGTCGGCGCTCTCGGCGTCGAGATCGAACTCGCTAACATCTGTGAGTAACTTTTCGACTTCTTCGTTGAGCTCTGCCTCTTTCGCCATGTAGAATGACGTGATCTTCCGCAACTCGGGAACTAATGCGCGCTTGAAGATGACTTCGGGGTCTTCGCCGCCGACAAGAGGTCTCGCCTCGGCGTCCATGGCGGCGGCAGCGGCGACGGCATCGTGGACATCCTTCTCGAGCTGGTATATTCTGCACGAAGGGGAGTGTGTTAGCTTATCCAGGGCCCAGTAACATAGAAGGAATAGAGGGCACGTGAGATGTCGACATACAGCTTCTTCAGGTTGCTGTAAGAAATATACTCGTTGCTCCAGTCGGGCACGGCATTAAACTGAATACTATGTGAAAACTTCATCTCGTCTTGCTCGTCGAGCCAGCGGGCCTTCTCCTGTCGCTTTGCTGTTCTCCTGGCTTGTTTTTCGAGATTGTCTTTGCGAGCCTTGATGGCGACGTAATCGTCGAGCTCGTATTCTTCGAACGTCGAGTCGGTGTCACGAGCAGCTGCAGGGGTAGCGGTAGTAGGAGCAGGTCGGTTCGCCGTTGTCGAAGTTTGTGTCGTAGTCGAGGCTGAGGCCGTCCCAAGACTTGCGATCCCTCCTCTTTCCGTTGCTTGTTGAAGACTAGGAGTACCGGTCCATGGATGGGAAGCAATGGGGTTATCAGAGGAGGGACGCTCAGAAAAGGATGTGAGCGTAATGGTTAACGATTGGTGCTACTTAGCAGCCTTGGAGGGAGTGGGAATCGGAACAAATGCGGAACCGGGGGGGGTCAATCAGAAGTCTCGATGTCACTTGTCTGCTTCAGTCAGATGTGGATTTGCAGAAATGGTGTCGGTAGTGTATGTACACTACTGTACTCGTCAGATAAGGGGATTTTGGCGGGATTCGGAGGTTTCTGGAGGACTGGGGCCGTTGGGGGGAAGTGGAATCCAGCTTGTTCCTTGTGGCGGTGGCCACACGACACAGGCTAGCAGCCTTTTTCGTGCAGGTGTAAACCCAAAAGGTGACGCTTGGCAAGGGACCTGGCCATCAATGCCATCTCCCGTGGGGCTTGATTCTTGAGTCCTTGACTAAGAGACTTTACTTCGCAGCTCAGTTCGAGTTGGAGGTACCTCGTCGCACGGAAAGTCGGTAGGCAGAAGCTCGCCTGATGCCCCTAGCACGTCCGCATTTGCAGGCTGACTCCTCGTGTGACGCAATCGACAGAAGGCAAAGATGCAAAATGTTGTGCCTCTCGTTGGTAGATCGAAGAGGCCAAACTGGCCCGGAGCCAATGAAACAACCCATGTGCATGATTGGTTCGTGATGCTTCGAGTGAGAACTTCAGAGACACTGAGACATCAGCTTAGTCATCCCCTCACGAGTCTCTTCTCCAGTCCCTCCTTCTCCCTCCTTCACCCTGAATTTCTCGTGAAATTCACAGAATTCAGGGGCGTCGAATCAATCAACCCAAGCACTCAACCGCCTCGTGATACAATAGCTTACCACCCGTCCTCATGGGATTGGACACGCAGTGACAACTTGATCTTGGCTCGTGGGGCTCGGTGGGTGGTCTTGCTTAATCTGGCATGGCGCAGCTCGAGCGTGGGAGTCAGGCTTTTAATGGAAACTAGTCTCAGGAGTCTGCAGTTTTCGTACATTGCCGCACCTACAAAGTACGAGGTACATGTGTGATGTGTAAAATCTTCCTGAGGGTGCCGATCGAAGCGTGTTTGATTGCATTTCGATTGCAGATCGATGCGAGACCATCCAGGCCAACCAGGTTTAGACTGCATATTACACTTTTTCCCATCTTTTTCGTGAAGAAAATCTTCTTATTATGGTATGGTTGAGAGATGATGCGATGTCCATGTATGAAATCCAAATCCAATATAAAGACACAAGAAGAAAGAGGGCAACGAAAATAGGCGAAAAATAGGAAAGAAAAATTTTTACTCCGAGTCAGATCTTAGCGCCCCGAACCAAAGGCTCGGAAGAAAGAAAAAATCATCCCAACAGCCTCCGGTCCTTTTCTAGTAAAAAAAATAAGAGGAAAAAAAAATGGTGGCCCGCAAATAGTCGGCTGAGGTGGGTTCAAGTTTCGAGACCGTCTAATGCAGTTGTTGATGCAGCGCATTCGCCCTATAACTCTCGCTCCTCACAATCAGGTCGTCATGTGTGCCCCGATCCACAATCCTGCCTCCCTCCACAACAAGAATCACATCGGCTCTCCTCACCGTGTGGATCCTATGCGTGATGGCCAACACGGTAATGCCCCTCGCCGCCCTCTCCAGCCCCTCTTGCAGAGCCTTCTCGTTCTCTGCGTCAAGGGCGCTAGTGCTCTCGTCCAAGAGGAGTAGTCTAGGCTTCCGCACGAGGGCTCGGGCAATGGCCAACCTCTGCCTCTGGCCACCTGATAGCCTGGAGCCGTTGGGTCCGCACTCGGTGTCGTATCCCTGGGGGAGCGCCATGATCACGTCGTGCATGTTGGCGATCTTGCAGGCCGCCTCGATCTCTTCTTGAGTGGCATCTTGCCCAGGCTTGGCTCCGAGACCAACATTGAACTTAATGGTGCCGTCAAACAACGCGGGGTCTTGCGGTACGATGGCGATCTGATCCCTAAAGGTCGTGTTTTCCAACCGGCCGATATCGACGCCGTCAAGCTCGACCACTCCGGAAGGAGTATTGTACATGCCCTGAACGAGGGACATGATTGTAGACTTTCCAGCTCCGGAGGGCCCAACAAGTCCGCAGAACTTTCCGGGCTCAAGCTCGAAGGACACATGTTCCAGAATTTTAAGTTCAGGCCTGGCAGGGTACGAAAAGGTTACGTCCTTGAAAGTGACTCTGAGGCCTCCGTGTCCGACAGGAAGACCGGAGCTGGCGGGTGCTCCTACCGCGGCCTCGGCGTCCTTTTCGCTCTTGGATTCGTAGTCAGGAAGAGGTGGGCGCTTCTCACCCTGTCCTAGACCTAGGTCAACGAGGTTGAGGACGCGAGAAGCTGCTAAGCGGGCACGGGTCACCTCGGGAGCAAGGGCAAACATTTGTCCCCAGAGCTGAGCACCAACCAGCATGGCCACGAGAATGGTAAAGAACTGCGTAGGACCGTACTCGCCCTGGATGATCAACTTAGCACCCCACCAGTAAGCAAAGGCATAGATAAAGTTGCCCACAGAGTAGGCGATGGCAAGATACAGGTTGACGTAGGCGCTGGCGCCAGCCGTCTCCTTGCGCGGCTTCTTGAGAACTCGGCGGTATGTCTGGTAGACCTCCTGCTCGAGCGACAGCGTGGCAATCGTCTTGATGGAGTTGACGGCCTCGACTGTGATGCCCACGGCTTTGGAAAAGGCCTCCGTGTGGCGCCTCTGGTGGCGGGCGAGCTCTAGCATTTGCATGATACCAGCCCCAAACTGAATAGGGATCAGAACGAGGCAGACAAGGGCGATCTTCCAGGCCATGATATGCGAGAGGATGATGGCGACGAGCAGGTTGACCGTGACAGCGATGAGAGTGCCCATGACCGATCCGCTGAAACCCCCAAGCTCAGTAGTATCCTTGGTGATAATGGACAGAAGGCTGGAAGGGTCCCGGCTGTGGGATTGATGAAAGTCCAGACCCTGCTTGAACAGCGACCTGAAAGAGAGAACTCTCAGTCGGTACAAGAGCTTCTCTGAGATGAGACCGAAAGATGACCAGCTAGAGAAGTTGGCCAGGAACTCGACGCAAGCTATCATGAAGAACAGCCCGGACATAAGTTTACCCAGGGATCGAATCGTGCTCGGCTCTGTGCATGAATTGACCCTGCCAACAGTCTGTCCAAAGATGACACCGGTAGCCGAGTAGGTACAGCCGACAATAAAGGCGGCAACGCATCCGATGAGGACAAACGGTATGTTGGGGCGAATGAAATAGCCAATCTTCTTCACCACAGCACCTCCAGGCATGTGAGCCTTGAGGGCATCGTTGTCTTCCTTGCTAGCCTCGGACCCCTGTCCCGAGCTAAGGGGAGGCTCGGCGACGCCCGTTTCGCTCTTGACGGTATCGATGCGCTCGGCCTTGCTTAACTCGAGGGAGGCCTCCTCTCGCACCGTCGAGGCATTGTCGTCGTCATCTTCCTTATCCAAGCTCTGGAGCCGCACAAGCTCGGCGTATTCGCCGCCGAGTGCGACGAGCTCGCTGTGAGTACCTTGCTCGACGACACCACCAGCCTTGAACACAATGATATTGTCGGCATTCTTAATAGTTGATAGACGGTGGGCAACGGAGAGAACAGCGCGGCCCTGGGAAATGCGCTCCAGGTTAGCCTGGATGCGCTGTTCGGTGGCCGAATCTAATGAGGCAGTGGCTTCATCGAGGACGAGAATCTTGGGATCGCGGATGAGAGCTCGAGCCAGGGCAACACGCTGCCTCTGGCCACCGCTAAGCTGCGATCCACCGGTTCCGACAGGAGTGCCAAAGCCGTACTGAAGTTTCTTGATAAAAGGAGCGGCATCGGCAAGATCAGCTGCCTCGGCAACAAGCTTGGCGATGGTCTGGACACCGGGGCTGTAGTTGGCAGAAGCCTCGATCATATCCTTGCCATCCTTGACCTCGGCGGCAAGCTTCTGCACCTCGGGGCTAATAAGGACGGACTGAAGCTCTGCGTGCTTCGGGTTGGACGAATTGACGAGACCCAGCGCAATATTCTCCAGGACGGACCGGTTGAGGAGGGTCGGCTCCTGCTGGACCATACCGATGAGACTTCGGACATACTTGACGTTGAGATCTTTCAAAGGCATTCCGTCCAAGAATAGTTCTCCGTTAACGGGATCGTAGAGACGCATAATAAGAGCAACGATGGTCGACTTGCCTCCACCAGATGGGCCGACGACTGCCGTATGCTTACCAGCGGGAATCGTGATCGAAACGTCCTTGAGGGTGGTCTGGTTGGGGCGGGAGGGATAGGCGAATTCAACGTTTCTGAACTCGATTGTGCCTTGGGCAGGCTTGCTCGGCCGTACGCCATCGTCGCTAGTACCGTTGATAGCAGGTTGGTGGCTGATATCGTCCCTCAACTTGATGAAGGAAGCAGAGGCGCCGCTGAACAAGGACAAAAAGGGTGCGACTTGGCTGAGTAGGACGCAGGCTTTATAAGCCGTTAGTTTCTACTATCGCACATATTTTTTCGGGTAACAACGAGAATACGAAAACCGCTTACCATCCACGATGAGGAACACCACGGTGTAGATTTGTCCGATAGAGGCACTGTTGCCCTTGCCCTCAACCGTATCAGCGATCTTGATACTTCCCTGCCAAAAAGCCAACGCATTGGCAGAAAATGCGATAAAGTAGAGCGCGCCGGCTTGGATAGCAGTCGTAATTGCCTTCTTGATACCGGCTTTTTGCGCAGTCAACATGTTGTTCGAGAACTTTTCCTCAAGTCTCGGAGCAGCACCAAAGGCGTGGACAACAGCAATATGGGTTAAAGCTTCAGAGGCAACGGACGACGCATGTCCCACGGCCGCGGACACGGCACCGGTAAACTTCTCGACATAATGTCCTCCGAGAATGCCCATGAGAAGGAAAGCCGGGGCCAGAGAGATGAGCATGCCGGCAAGCTTGGCGTCTCGCGTGAAACCGACGACGTAGGCAGTGATGAAGAAAGAGATTGTGGCAATGTACATGCCGACCTTTTCGGAGGTTCCAGTCTGGACAACCTGGATATCGCTGTTGAGTCTCGACGAGACCTCACCGGCCTTGCGAGTGTCGAAGAAAGCCGCATCCTGGCCGAGGAGGGAGATGAAGTACTTTTCTCTTAGACGCTGGGCTAACCGCTGGCTGAAGAGATTCCAGGAGACGATGTAGGTGTAGATGAGGACGAAGGACGCGATTCCTAGGTATACTAGGATGAGAACCTTCTTGTTTACTTCCTTTTGAAGCTCATGCTGAGTAGCTTTGGCGATAGCAGGATCGACAAGAGAGACGTCAAGCTCTGGATCGCAACTGCTGTCGTTCATGTCATCTAGAAGCTGACCGAAGATGATACCCATGAGAGGGAATGGGACACCGGAGGCAATGGCGGCAACCGTGCCGATGAGTAAGAGGAGGTAGTCGCGCCATGTCGGGTGCGCGTAGATGAGGAGTTGAAAGAATGTCAGGATGCCTGACCCGGACTGCTACTGAAGAGTGAGAATTGAGAACGTTATAAGAGAAAATTCAAGCTTTTCGTGTCACTACCGTCTTGGGTCAAATATGGTGGTGGATTCAGGCTTCCGGGGTAGGAGGAGAAAAAGGTAAAATAAAAATAACAGCTTTCTTACCTTGTTCTGGGGAGCTTCAGAGCTCAGCTGCGATTCCGACGAAGCTGCATCCACAGCATCGGTACGCTTCTCGTTGACAACCTCGGTCTCGCCCATCATAGGCGATTTCTGTTGCTTGAGACCGTGACAAGCCGAGAGCAAAAGCAAGCTCGCCAACTAACGAAGATCAAGCAAGCTTTGGGACTTGAAGACTGACGATCGCAACCGTTCAATTAAGAGAGATCGTGAACGATCTCTAAGCATCGAGTTGTTTGGCTCGGCGCGGGGACTAGTTAAGCTCCGCTGGAATCATATTTTTTTTCTTCCTCTTCTTATTTTCCTTGCAGAATGGGGTCTTTTACAAGTACCAGTACTGCATGTGCAATGTAACCAAGTCAGAAATGATGTGCCCGCCCGATAACCTTGGATTTACAAGGATCGACAAATCTGTTAGCTCATAGCAGTGAGTGTGGTCCAGGGAACTGTTAATGGGGGAAGCTCCACGCGGGACAAGCTGCGCCGAAGGTGTCAAATTCAATGACGAGAGCACAACTACCTCAGTGGGAGGGCGGGTCTGAACTTCGGGATATTGGGTGGACTCGACTGTTGGGTAGTGCAGTGGGGAATAGCTCGCAGAAGGCAGCGGAGCATCAGGAATGGGGACAGGACAGAGATGGGACTTGAAGTATGTATTGATCAATGGACACTTGCCAGCAAAATGGATACAAATATAGATGGAGAACAGAGATTGATTGCTACTCTATCCCAAGTGAGACAAGTAAACTAGCTTGAAGTGTTAAGGCACCACGGTCATGGGCTATAGTACACTACGTGACGACTGATGTCCACCCCCCACTCCGTTGGCGGGCCTGGGAAGATCAATACTACCGCTTGTACGAGATGAAAACATCGCCAACCCAGAGTTGTCGGCAGTACTTGCACGAGTCACATACGACCTCGCTGCACAAGAGGCTAGGAGTGGAACGAGCCCGAATCACCCATGACCCCCTCACAGATCCTTGTGCCTTTGGAAAAAGGGAAGTACTGTACTTTTGTAGGTTGGCCAAGGGTTCGAGGTCTTGGCGCGATTGATAAAATGGGTAAAAGGCCGGTGTCTTTCCAAGTGGGCATTGGTCTTTCATTGTTGGTCTAGTTTAGGAGGAGACTCGTCGTCCCACGCCCGGCCACCGTCTCAATCAAGACTGAAGGACGAACGGATCGAAAGAAACGGAGGGGCCCCGCTACCGTTCGAACCTTGGGGGGGTGTTCCGATACCGGGTGGCTCTCCACCCACACCAAAACCTTCGGATCAGATAATTTTTCTTGGCAAGACCGGTTCGGGGGAGGTACGAAGTACTTGCCCAGTGCCAACACTAACAATTTTCGGCGTCTCTAGTTTAAGATTTAGTGGCTCAATAGTCACTGATTGATAAAATATGCCTCAACTGATAACTGATGTTCACTTTGATGGATCAGTTGATGTGTAGCGTGCTTCAATGGAGATTAAAAACATTAAAACTGGGCTGGCTTGAAAGCCCTGGCCCGCCCCCAACTCCCACGACTTCGTAATTGTAAACTACGTTGCTGAACATGACCAAGTATTGGAGGTTCCAGTTGGTAAAGAGATTGCATTCTACTTCGTAGTGTCTGCGTGAAAACTTAGCGTCTTAGAGCCTGCTCCATCCAGAGCAACCCTAGGAAGAGTGCTGCTTTCACTTCTGATCTGTTGATCTTGGCTTCATGAAGTAGTCGGCTCCGAGACCAGCCGAGCCCGAATTTATGAAGAATTTTTTTCCCTCTCCTTCTCTCCATACCCCCCATCCGAGGTGTAATATTGGGCCCTCCCACTCTATTCTCCTCTTTTTGAGCCCCCTTTTCGGCTATACTTGCAGATCTGTCCAAGTTCCAGTGAAGCCCCGCCGGATAGACATGATGAAGAGGTGGCACTCTGGATGTACAAGTATAATGAATGTTATTCCTCCTCCCACTTTGCTTGGAGTAGATTATATCCCTGCCCAAGGATTTCGTCCACACTAAGAGAGTCTACACGGATCCCCGGAAATTTGATGTCATATTGATCGCGGTGCCGACAGCAGTAGATTCTGAATCATAATCATAAACTCAACACCCGGTCTTGAAGCGCAATCGGAGATACGAGTCGTTGAATCTACGTGACCGCTGCCTGAGCTGATTCTTCCCTGCTTCTTTCCGAGCTCGTCCTCGTCAGCCATCGGGTCAGTGCATAGAGGAAGAAGCAACATCTCACAAGTACGAGCTCAGCTGGGGTTACTGTCACACCCTCACCGTGGAAATTCTTGATCTGATAACTTTGTTGTACACCACGCTGCTTACGGGCTAGGTCTTATTCCCTGTCCTTGCCGTCCCGGAATCCGGAATTTGGAATTTCTACTTCAGGCGATCTCGGTCTTCTTTTGTAAGTCTAGTCTCATCAAGTCCCGAGATCCCCATTATCAAACTCCTCCCAACAACGCCGCCGGCATAGCGTAGAGCATCACAATAGGTCCCTCAACCAAGCTTGACTCGCTGAGCAGTGAGTACCGTTTTCAAGTTCTCGGAACTGCTGGCCATCTTCCTCCCTTCGTTGTTGAGCGAGTGCTCCACATCCTTCCCCTTTACCCTGCGTCACTGGTCTCCTCGATTGCGCGAGCTAGAATAAAAAGAATAAACATTTGGTCTGTCCAAACTTGGACTAAACAAAACTATTCCTCATCATCACCATCACCATCGTCCTAGGTCACTCTTCCTTTACCCTATACCGGACTCATTTACTCTCGAGAAGCCCACAAGCCCGACGTTAGACCGTTCCCGGCTCCGGTGTACTGCATGCATCCCTTCTTCCCAACACGTCCCGCTGGTACCAGACTGATCCGATACATCATCTCTCCTCCGCTAGCATCTTACCACTTCCCCAGCCAATATTCCACTTTGGCAAGGCCAACACCCACGACCCTGGTTTCCGCCCCCATATCTCTAACTAACCGAGCAGAACGAGGCGTTGTGCTTCCCAAACCAGCAACTTCAGGCCCGCTGCCGCGTCCACGCTGTCTGAGCTCTACATATTCTGCAGCCATGAGCCCACCACTTACCCTTCCTACGCCGTCCCCCGTGACCAAGATCCTGGTCATCGGAGGCTCCTACGCTGGCCTCTCCGCCACCGTCAACCTTCTCGACCTGGGCAACCACCTCAAGCCTAGACTTGCCTACCCGAATTATAAGCACACTCCTGATGCGCCGCGGGCGCCTGTCGATATCACAATCGTAGATGAACGAGATGGCTTCTGTATGGTTCCCCTGTCTTATTAAGTTTGCTTCATCTTCCTCTACCCCTTGTCCAATATCACACTCCATACATCGACTCCACATCCCGCATGAGATACGATCCATATCACCAACCATACCCTCCACACCTAATCTCCTGCCATTCCTGAATAGTGGCAACCGACCGACCTTAGAACCCTTACACCCCCTGATCCTGCTGGTCCTCCCTCATTCCCACTCCCCGTATAAGCAAAGCCCACTAGCGTGCCAAACCACGCCTGTAGACTACAAGACAGTGGTTTTTCTAATATCCGCCACCCAATAGTCCATCTCATAGGCTCGCCTCTCGCCTTCGCGTCCACTGACTACGCCTCCCAGTCCTGGGTCCGCTTCCAGGACATCCCGGCCCTGCAAGTTCCCAACGTACGCTTTGTGCAGGGCAGCGTTACGGAAGTCGATTGCGCTGCGAAGAAGGCTAGCATCCTGAACCAGACCACTAAGCAGGTCTCCGTGGAGGATTACGATTTCCTCGTTGCTGCTCCTGGCCTGAGGAGGCCGTATCCTGTTGTGCCCCAGTCATTGAACAGGAAGCAGTTCCTCATTGAGGCGGAGGAGCATGTTCACGCTGTTTCGAACGCCACCCACGGTGTGGTTGTTGTCGGTGGTGGTAAGTTTCGTTACTACAACTTATCTCGGTGAATATATAAGGGAAGCAGTATGAGCGTATCCCGGCTGATGGTTTTCTGCAGGAGCCGTCGGTATTGAGATGGCCGCTGAGCTCAAGGTCACCCAACCCGACTTGAAGATCACCCTCATCCACTCTCGCGATAAGCTCCTCTCTTCCGAGGATCTTTCTGATGAGGCCAAAGACTGTGCTCTCGACCTCGTCAAGGAGACGGGCGTCGAGGTCATCCTCGGCAAGCGTCTCAAGGACACAAAGACCGAAGTAAAGGATGGCATCAAGAAGATTGAAATTGAGCTGAGTGACGGCTCTAAGTTGATTGCTAGTGAAGTTCTCATGGCAATCTCTAACCCCGTTCCCTCGAGCAAGTTCTTCCCCAAGTCTGCTCTCGACGAGGAGGGTTACGTTAACATTACCCCTCGGTAAGTTCCCAATATCCCTCCTTGATTTTGTGTCTCTTCTTCTCCCATGTCCTGCAATTCCAGCTAACTCGCATTACTTCATTGTAGCCTCCAACTTAAGGAAGGGACTCCCAATCCAACCTCCCACTTCGCCGTCGGTGACGTCGTCCACTGGTCCGGCATTAAGCGCGCCGGTCGCGCCATGCACATGGGCTACTACGCAGCCGTCAACATCCATCAAACCATGCTCTCGCGCGTCATCCCTGACCATGAGCCTTTCTTCCATGAGCTCGATCCCGTTCCCGCCATGATGGGCCTTGCTGTTGGCAAGAAGGCTCTGGCGTGTGGACCTGATGGGATGTCGTTTGGTGAGGATGTGATGGAGGCGTACTTTAGAGACGATCTGGGCTTTGCGAGTAAGTTGATTCTCTCGACTTTTCCGATCCCCATTTCTATATTTTTCTGACACTAACATTGGCTGTCCGATAGTTTGCTGGGAGTATATGAAGCTGTCCGAAGACAAGTGGAAGGACAGGCTTGCTCGTGGGTTGCATTGACTATAAGGACAGAAAAGGAAAAGGGAAAGGAAAATAAAATTGCACAAAACATGTCCATTTTTGAGGAATTCATGAGATGTGCATGAAATTATGGATTGATATATATTTCTAGATCACGGAGGTCAAGACCACGAATAGATGGGCTAAATTGACCATTTGAAGCATTTCCATTCTGCGCTTAGACCTGGGCTATTTCACTAACAACTTCGACATCTCCATGTTCCATGCTCCATCCCCATGTCTATGTCCATGATCAAGATCAAAACACGATCCCGTTGACACCGCGTAAAGATACAAAAACATACAGAAAATCGTGATAAACTTGAAAAGACCAGTGGCGTTTCAAACCCCCTAGACAGACCAGCAGACTCAACTACATAAAATTTTCATAACTTTTCCTCACCGCTAACCTCCTCCTCTTCCTCTACAACTTGGGCACCAACCCAATCTTCATGCCGCCTACGACCTTCTCGTTGTCTCCCAGCGGCGAAAGCTGGAAGAACCTCTCCCTCGGGCACCTCACAAACGCACTCCTCTTGTGCGGCAAATCCACAAACTTATCAATGCCAAACCCGTGCATAAGATCGTACATGACGACGGTAGAATTCGTCTCCTTAGGCTCGCCCACAACGCACATGGTCCTCGGCTCGTCGAGGTACAGATAATGCATCAGGCTGCTCCACCACGCACTAACCCTATGAGGTCCTCGGTACCTGACATCGCCGACAAGACTGTGCCTGCCGCGATCGAAATCGTCGGCGTCGTAGTACGCGCCGAGCTTATCTTCTTTGGCCCAGTAAATCTCAAAGTAGGCGAAGCAGGTATCTTCGAAGCGCGCGAGGACGGCCAGCTGGTGCGGGTCGGCGTGCATGTCGTTGATGTACTTCTTGTGCTGCTCGAGCGTGCCGGTTTCGTTCCAGCCTTGGGAGACGCGGGGGTCGTTTTGCCACTGGTGGAAGAAGTTTACGTGGGCTTCGTCGTTGGGGTCCAGGGCGACCATGGAGAAGGTCTCCCGGAGGTGGGGGATCCACCGACTGTAGACGACGGAGCCGCCACGGGGCTTGGCGGGGCGGATGGGATGTCGGGTGAGGTGGCAGCGGTTGGGTTGGTTGGGGTCCCCAAGCGGCGTGAGGCTCATGGTATAATGGAGGGGTGTCAGAGGGTAGGAGGAGAGAGGGTTGCTGGCGGGGAGGGAGCTGGGCGATTCGGCCGGCAGCCAGACGGGGCGGGGCCCGAAGGGAGAGCCGGCGCCTTGCCAGAAGGAGCTTCGGAGGAGAAGGACTTCGGTTTGCGAGGTGTTGGGCTTGTCCTGGGGACGAGTGGGGAGGTCGATGGCGAGGACGACGTCCTTCATCTGCTGCCCGACGACAGCTGAGCCCTCACCCTGGAGGCCGAGTCGAAGGCATTCTACGCCGGGCTGGATTGTGAAGATGACGTAGACGAGAAGCCAAACCTGGCCGAGGGTCGGAGGCTCCTTGATGTCCCAGAAAAAGACGCAGCCGGGAGACCTTCGAGCTCTCGCCCATAGCGTGTTGTCAGACTGAGGCGGGAGCTCGCTCGACTTGAGGGTGGAAATCTCGGTAAAGTAGAGATCATCGTTGGTGAGCGACACGGGGGGTTCTTGTTGAGAGGTATTAGGGGTCTGCGAAACTCGGTAGGTGGCTGACTCTGAGGCGGGAGATGAGCTGCCGGGTGTCGAAGAGGCTCTGTCGATTACATATTCGGTGAGGTATGGGTGAGGGAGCTTCAGGACGATGTCTTGGGAGGACAGCGAGCCCAATGGAGGAGTTGTAGGAGAAGACGACATGGTAAAACAAAATTCTGCCGGAGACAGAGCTCTCAGCAAAAGCTTCAATGGGTATCTGAGAGATTGAGAGAGCAATTGAGAGAGCAATTGAGGGAGGGGTCGAAAGGGTCCGGATTCTCAGAGCCTCCCGCAAGTAGATCTTGAAAAGTTGAGATGGATAAGGATCCGGGTTTACATCAGGGAATACAGTATATAATACTCGGTACGGGCAAAGGCTATCAATGTATACTTCCCAGAGCGGTATGCAAGACAGCAAAGCATGCGGGATTGACCATTTCTCTGCTTCTAGGAGGGGTGGAGGGGGCCGGCGGGAGAATTTTGCTCGCCCAGCCTCGGTTCCAGGCTTTTATCGATAGAGAATAGCTTCCAGCGTACTGTACACCCAAAGGCACTTTCAGCCTGGTGTCTAGTAGTTTCCTGGGAAAAGAGCTTCCAGAATGGCTTGGATTGAACGCATTCAAGCCAAGCCATACGCTCGCTACTACAAGTACTTCGTAAGGATGCGTACCAGCAAAATGCCGCTAATCGGTTCTTCAACCACGAGTCGGCCAGGTCCTAGACTAGACCCATCCAACTTTAGCTCTAACTCTAGTGTGGTGTTCGCTCGTTTTCCGTACAAAGCCGGCAGTCTGGTCTCGTCTCTTCAAACGGTAGTTTCGTTACGGATAAGCCCTGCCATATAAAACGGATGGGATATCATGTAGATAGTATGTTTGGCCTGGTGAACGTCTTCCATGCGAATGTATCGGCACTCCCCCCACCCTATATGGACGCATTGATGCACATACATATCGAATGCTCTCCTTCACCAGGGAACCCCGGGAAAAGTAAATGTTGCGCCCTTAGTATAAGAACGTAATGGTAACAGGGGAGCAGGCCTGGTGGAGGCGTTCAGAGTCGGGGATCTTCTCGACCTCTACGGTCTCTACGGTCTCAGAAAAGGCCGGCCATGTCAATTTTGTGATGACTGAGCTTCCATGATCAAGCCCGACCGGTGAGCTGGGGAGGGGGTTGATCGGAGAAAGAAAATTTGGGGGTCCTGCAACTTCCTGTATTGGTACTCTATGGGGAATATCGAGAGTAAAATGAGACCATGCCTGGGTCGGTCTCGCCCACTCTCTTGTTCGCGTCGTGTCGCAGCATACTAGCCCATTTTGATCCCGGTGCAGTGCAGCACCATGCAGGTGGCACTAAAGTTATAGCCGAAGTGAGCCGTTCTCGGGTGTTCTGAAGAAAGTGTGGAAACGTCATCACGGGTGTGGGCACCGCCGGAGCAATCTCCACGACGGGAAATGGTGGCTTGCTGCCTCATGGCAAAGGAGGATACGATGTGCAGTTTATGGGTATGCATTACCCAAGTCTTAGGGGCCGCCAGGATGGAGGCCTGGCAAGGGAATGCTTTCGTCGGGAGGGGGCTAACTTCGGGGGGGGGGGAAGGTGGGTGGCATGGTGTGGGGGCGGGGCTACGTGGGTGGCGGTCGCTGACGCGATGTGAATCCAGGGTAAACAACAGAATTTTTCCCAAGAAACACAGAATGCGACAGACGCGGATCTGATAACTTTAAGGAGAATGGTGGCGTTTGAAGATGTGGGGGAACGCCGGAAGGGGGCGTGTGGAAAAAGACGGAAGACGAGGGGACGGACGGCTTCATGATCCTTGTTCATGCGGAAATTTTCGTCATTTGGTCTTGTCCGAATTCGGAGGCTTCAAGGTTTCGCTCAATCAATCAGATAATCTGACAAAATTGCGGAAGGGTATCGGCGGTGCCAGGGTGCCGCGGGGGTCCTGCGTACGGCGTCGCAGCCAGAGCGGACTCAACAAGCAGGGACCATGGGATGCTTTGGTTGACATGTCCCGAGGCTCAACGAACCAGGACATCAAGTTATGAAGCAGCACGACTTCTTAATACCACGGATTAATGGGCGTGCAAAATACCTTTGACCTGGCCCTCGCAAAGACAAGGCTCGACAAGCTCTGTCGGAGCTTGAGGAATTCGACTCGTTCCGTTGACTGCCTCGGGGATTAAGTGCGGTAGGAATGTACGGAATAACGTCGCAATGCTGCATAGTCTGTCGAAAGGGACCGAGGGGCCCAAATGTGTTTCCCATCCTTGTTGGAGTGGCGAGAGCAGTCAAAGGTTCCACGCTTTGCCTTTTTCAGATGTTCCTCCTGGACGTGCAACAGGCAATGAAGTACCACATGAAGGATAGGGACTCTAATTACACTGCACAATGATGATGCACACTCGAGGGATCAAAAAACGCTACTCCGTCTTACGTCCGCCTCTGTTGTCGGCTAGAAAGGAAATACCCGCTGTAATTAATGTGCTTGGGGCTGGTAGACACTGGGCAATGGAGGAACAACTTGTTCTGTCAGGAGGGTGTCCGGCACGGCTTGATCAGACCACATCTCATTCGGAACAAGGTAAACTAGTTTACCTCTCAGCGCTGGAACTTGGCCTGCCTGTCGTGGCTAGTTCGTTTGTTTGACGTCGAGTCGAGGAGCTTGGGCGTAAACTACAAGCAATCTAGTTTATCAATCTTTTGACTTCATCCATCTCGTGATAAGCATTTAGATTGATCAACGAGTTGAAGAAAGACTTGGAGGCGCAATTGTTAGTCAGCTCGCCTCGTCAGCTGATGCTTTGGGCTTGATATTTGATTGCCCGACAACCTAAACTACTGCAGACTCGTGACGGCCAGAAGCCCGACAGAAGCCCGAGAAACTTGGATGGCGGTTGGCATGCGCGGGCGACACAGCGATGAGATGTTGTCTCGTGAACGATCGCATCCAGTCTAGCACAAGATATCGGGGTTGAGTCTTCAGACATGCAAAGAAGGCATCCCCTACAACTCTAGAGTATGTAGGGCGACCCTTTATTTCCAAGACATCAACCATTAGATTGATGTTTTAGTCTATGTTCTAGAATTCTCATTCCTTCCGAAGCACTCAGACACACGAAGAACTTTGCAGCTCCGTCTTGAAATAAACTGGCTTGTATCTATCATAAGGCCAGGTTCAAGTTCGATCCCCATCCAGTGTCTCGGCACCTACTTGAACAATCAAGCCACAGGTTCATAGAGGCCTACAGCCTGCAGTGCACCACCTGTGTGGGCTGTGCTATCAACGCCTCACAAAGGACGCCGCCGTGCCAGGTTCCAGTTCCAGACCCTGGTGCTTGCCTGGCGACTCTTTCCCCGCTGCCGCCTGCCTACAGATACATACCCGCTGATAGTACCCGTCACTTAGCGCCCAGCTCGATGTTTCTCTAATATTGATTGATACATACAAAAGATATAAGGGATCCGTATAAGCTGCTGGTCGAATGTGTCATTGCCGAGAAGAACTCTGCGGCACCGAGTTATTTCTGCCATCTTCTCTGTAAGCAACTTTGTGCCGGAGGTGCCCAAGATATACTTCGTACAATCGCAGTACTTCTAATCCTGGTTTCAGTCACATTTCACAAATCTCTGGCAAAACCCCTTCCGGAAGGAGCTGTCCCTGCCTCCCCGCCCTGCGTTCCTTCCCCTGCTGCCTACGCTGTTATTCCCGCTCGATCAACAATAGTACCTTCCCTCGCATCTTACGTGGTCCCGCGCCTTCCTTCAGTCTCTGTCAGCAGCAAGCTTCAAATTTGTTCGATCAGAGGCTTTGTTGCGCGAAATATGAATCGACAACCCGCGATGTTAGCTGAGCACCTCAATGCTACGGACTGCTGGCACCACGCGCCAACGAACTGGATTCCTTCTCTATTTGTTTGCCTCTAGTCATTACGCCTGATGACTCGTGGAAGCGCATGCTCATCTTTGATACCCAAATCCCGTTTTTCAGCTTCTCTGCATACTATTATCCTCTTTCAGCTGTGTCTCGGCTTGAAGGCTGTCATTGTTGCTTTTTGCCCTCCTTTTATCCAAACCCTCGACCCCTCTCTATGACCCAGCTTCATTGTTCACGACGATACTGCAACAATCCCCTCGGTATTCAAGATACAGTAATTCCGTATTCGATACCGCTTTCCACCGACGCTCCCTTGGTGTCACCGCTAGGATGGCGAGTTCCAAGGCCAACTACAATACATTCTGCCCCGCCTCCGCCGGGCCACGGGACGAAGATGATAGTGCTTCGGTAGTTTCCAGGAAGAGCAACAAGGGCGCCGTAAACATACCCATCATCAAAAGGATTGTTAGCTCGCATAGCAGACGCGATGATCCGGAAAACATCCCTTTCAACGTCGACGAGGACGAAGAGGAAGTCACAGTCGACGCCGATGCCCAGGAGGGCGTCCAAGAGATCGAGGCCACAGCCTTGACTTGGTCGAGAAACGAACTTTTCCTCTCCTACGCTTTGGTCTGGTTCGTCTACTTTCTCGATTCACTGCAACAAAATGCCACAGCCAACTTCACGCCATGGGTTACGAGTTCTTTCCAGATGCACTCGCTCACCCCTCTTACCAACATCCTCAGCAGTCTCATTGGCGGGCTCTGGAAGCTGACTCTAGCCAAGATCCTCGACATATTTGGCCGACCCCAAGGATATGCCATGTCCGTCTTTATCCTGACGATGGGCCTGACCATGATGGCTCTCTGTCGCAACGTCGAAACGTACTGCGCGGCCCAGGTCGTTTACTGGGTCGGATACAATGGAGTCATCTATAGTCTCAGCATCTTCATTGCCGACACTTCCGCTCTCAAGTCTCGTGGCCTCATGCTTGCCTATGGCAATTCTCCATACATCATTACCGCTTGGATCGGCGGTCCTATATCCCAGGCATTCCTAGATGGTCCCGGCTTCCGGTGGGGATTTGCGACTTTTGCCTTGGCCACGCCGGTCTTGACCCTGCCATTATATTTTCTCCTGATGTCGGTACTCAAACGTGCCAAGGCCAGGGGCCTTGTCCCCGAGAGGAAGCACGAGCGGACGTTGAAGGAATCAGTCCAACATTATACTCGCGAATTCGACCTCATTGGTCTGACTCTCGTTACAGTTGGAATTGCTTTATTCCTTCTCGCCTTCAACCTAGCCCCTCTGCAACCCAAGGGTTGGAAATCTCCCGTGATAGTCACAATGCTGGCGGTCGGCCCCGCGCTCGTGACAATTTTCGTCTTTTGGGAGAAGAGCCTGCCGAACGACAGGACTTTCATTCCCTTTAATTTCCTCAGGGACCGGACTATTCTTGGCGCTTGCCTCCTCTCCGGGGGCCTCTTTACCAGTTTCTACATATGGAACTCGTACTTCCTGTCCTACCTTCAGGTCGTCCACGATCTCAACACCACGGTGTCGAGCTATATCTACTACATCTTCAACATAGGTGGCTGCCTGACCTCTCTTTTCGTCGGCTTGATTATTCGAAGGCGAGGGACTTTCAAGAACTTTGCCCTCTTCGCCGGTATGCCGTGCTACATTATCGGTGTTGCGCTCATGATTGTGTTTCGACGGGCCGGTAACGAGCTGTACAAGGTGATTCTTCCACAAGTTGTCATCTCCATCGGCAGCGGTGTCCTGCTCATTTGCGAGCAGCTGGCCGCCCAGTCCGCCGTCGACCACCAGCATATTGCAGTGATTTTCGCCGTTCAGGGAGTATTTGCATCCGTTGGTGGTGCCGTTGGCTCTACAATCTCCACATCTATCTGGCAGGTTGTCTTCCGAGGCGAACTTGAGCGCCGCCTTCCCCCAAGTGCACTCCCGGAAATCGACAAGATTTACGCCGACCTCGGAAAGCAAAAGTCTTTCCCCATGGGATCTTTGGAACGAAATGCCATCAACGTCGCGTACACGGCCGCCCAAACGAAGATGCTTATCCCCGCGCTTATGGTGCTGGGGCCTTGCGTAGGCTTCGTCATGATGTGGAGGAATGTTAATGTCAAGACCTTGCGCCAAGTCAGGGGAACCGTCTTCTAAAGGTTGGATCACCATTTCTTCTTTTTCCCTTTTATTTCTTCTCTCGTTGCGAGAGAGTTCAACAGGGCATACGTCACGGCTAGAGGGACATGCGAGATGTTCAAGGAGCATTGCCGCGGATTGCTTCTCCTAATAGGAAGGTTCTTTTCCTCTCTTCTTGTCGCAACAACGATATACTCATAGATAGAGGTCCATACTCTGGGAGTAGCATTAGATTCGCATTAGGATTCGGCGTTTGGGGTGCATTGAAACTACACACTCAGGGTTATGAACATGTTATCGGGCTTTTTCAATCTTTACAGTAATGGATTCAGTTTCTTGTTCATCCGAAATGGATAATCTTGGATTAAGATGAAAGTTGAATCTGATATCTAAACTTTTTGGATCGTATAAACATGGCGTGTAAAATGTATCGAAATTACAAAATAAATTCTCACCAGTACCGATATAAATTAACCCATCTTTCCCTCTCCCATGGCTGTTTTCATAGGACAAGTTTATATACCAACGCCGAGCTAAAATCATCTGCGATCATCCATTTACAGCTTGGAGGGTGCAGCCTGCTCTCTCAGGATCTTATTTCCCAATTGAGCCATCTCATATTTCTTCACCTTTCCGCTTCCAGTTAGTGGCACCATGGCTGGCACGCCGTCCCTCCCAAGCCAAAACAGCTTGGCTGGCACCTTGTGCCTACCGAGCCTGGAGCGCACCCATTCCCTCACCTCTTCGTCCTCAGGGAAGATACAATCCTGACGGAGCTCGAGGAAAGCGCCGACGATCTCGCCGTAATGCTTATCGGCGAGGGCAACGACGATGGCGCGGCTGATAGAAGGGTGGGCGATGAGACGCTCCTCGATCTCGAGAGGATAAATGTTCTCACCGCCGCGGATGATGATGTCCTTGAAGCGGCCGGTGATGGAGCAGTAGCCGTTCTCGTCGAAGACGGCCTCGTCTCCCGTATGGAGCCAGAGAAGGCCGGAGGCGTCTCGGATCATGACCTCGTTGGTCTTCTCCGAGTTATTCCAGTAGCCCGCCTGGAGCTGGTAGCCGGCGATGCACAGTTCTCCCTTCTCGCCGAGGGGTACGATGTTGCCCTCACGATCGACGATCTTAGCGTGAGCGTGGGGCATCAGCGTCCCCACCGTCGTGAGCCTCAGGTCGATAAGATCGTCCGTGAAGGCGTTGAAGCACGTTGGAGCCGCTTCGGTGAGACCGTAACTGCTTGTAAACTCCGTCATGCCGAAGATGTTGACCATCTTCTCCATGAGGGATCGCGGCACGGGAGCTCCGGCCACGATGCCCGTGCGGAGGGTGTTGCAGGTGAAGCCCTCGGGCAGTTTTTGGAAGAGGGTGTCGAACATGGAGGGCACGCCGTGGAGGGCCGTGCAACCCTCGTCGGTGATGGCCTTGATTGTGGCGACGGGATCGAAGATCTCGGCGGGGTAGACGATCTTGCCGCCGTGCGTGAGGACGGCTAGGAGGCCGAGAACGAGGCCGAAGCAGTGGAAGAGGGGGGGTGGGCAGCAGAGGACATCGGTGGAGGTGAGGCGCATGCGGTCACCGATGAAGCGGGAGTTATTGACGAGGTTACTAGTTGGGTCGTTGTTAGTTGATTCTCGGCCACCAAAAACTGGACATTTGGGCTAACTCACTGGTGGGTAAGCATGGCTGCCTTGGGGTGGCCGGTGGTGCCGCTTGTGAACTGAAGATTGCAGACTTGGTGAGGTAGAACACGCCTCGTGACCTCGAAGAGCTTCTCGTGTGATCGAGATCGGCTGGATTTGATGAGTTGGTCGTAGGTAGGGTATTTTCCGCTTGGGCCCCGGAGGATCACGATCTTGGGGTGTTTCACTTCGCTTTCTAGCTGGGCGAGGAGGGGCCCGTTATCTAGTCGACCAATCTTTTGTGTCGTGAAGAAGACCTTGCATTCTTTTTCATGTTAAACAAGAAAGAATTAGCAACTGAGTTTTTGCAGTAACAAACTTCGAAACTACGAAAATGAGCTTACCAGAGAACTTAATGGCATACATGGCCTCAGTTGGTGTGTAAGTGTTGTTCAAAATGACCAAGATGGCCCCAATCCTCGTCACCGCAAAGAACACGGCAGCGTACTGCTCGCAATTCCCCGCCATAATGCCCACTCTGTCCCCGGAGCCGATGCCCATGGCCAGCAGAGACTGAGCCAGCAGGTAGCTCTGCTGGTTGAGCTCATTGTAGGTCCAGCGGGCTCCCGTCCAGGGGATGACGAGGCACTCCTTGCTGCCATTCTGGTACGTCTGGAGCTCGAGAAGTTCACCGAGCGTGAGGTCGACCAGCGGAGGGTCGACGGGACCTTGCAGGATCGAGAGCCGTTGGGTCGGGACAGACGGCTCGGGAAGGATGAGGGATGGTTGGGCGGCCATCGTTACGGCTCAGGAACTGCCCCTTTGGTGTTGTTGTACGACACACTGAGGGGAATGGGATGGGGGGGGGGGGGGGGGGGGCGGGGGGGGGTGTTTCCCTTGAGCAAATTGATAATATCTGTTTGTCCTTCCTCGTCTGCTGCGGGGATGGGAATGGCGAGAGAGTTGCAACAACAGTAATATAGTGTAATTTTGGAAGATTGGTATCGTACAAGAGTGTGAGGGGGTCCTTTTTGTTTGCAAAAAGCCGCAAGGCAATAGAAAATCTTCAAACAGCTCACGCTTTCTAACGAGCTTTTTCTCCTTCCACCTTAGTCGCGAAAGCAATCAATCAATCATGCAAGTCGGCGGCTGTCGGTCATCGAGGAACATGCCCACGGCATCGGGATTAGTTCTTGCGTCTTCTTGACACACCCCCTTCCCCCCTCCTCCAGGTCTTGGAAGCTTAAGAGACAAAGCAGATGGACCGACCTCGGGAAAGGACTAAAATAGTTACATTATGATATCTACGAAGTAGAGTACACTACACGAATTAGAGTACAAGGACCATGGGACCGTGGATCTGGGTAGAGGTGTGGACCCTTTTCTTCAAGGGATTGAAGAAAAAAATTTCTACAGCTTTGGGTTTGCCAGCTTGTGAAGTCGATTCCTCGGAGCTTTGAAGGGTTTAGTACGAAATTGCTAGGCAATCTCCACTACGTACCCCCAACGAAAGCAGGAAATGTCCTATCCCGGAGGTACGTAGGAGATGTATTGTAGTGAATTGGCCTGTCATTGAGAAGAGGGGGCTTTTGATTGACCTTGGAAGAAGGCGTACGAGGGAGACAAGAGCTGTCCAGACTCTGGCTGCCATCGGGTTCCTTAGAATTTGAAGCTAGTCTGGTGAGAAGCTCTCCTGGCCCGCTTGAAGATTTTGGTGGGGTGGAGATTTTTCTTTTTTTTGCTCCTTCCCTTTTTCGCTCATTATCTAATCTGATGAGATGATCTGATAAGATGAGCATGTCTGACCCTGGCAAGCCACCGTTTTGCGGGTCAAGGGTAGTTACGGTGCTCTGCCGACATCGGGGATACGAGATCAAGGCCTCTTCCTTGTTGACATTGTCGACATCAATCAATTTCACCCCACCCCAAGGTCTCTCTTGCTCTTGTGAAAACCCGCTTTCTCGATCTGTCTCATTTTCCCTTATTACAGGGGTACTATTGAGGGCACTAATGCCTTCTTACCCTCGACCTCCCCGTCGCCACCGGTGTCCACTGTCGAGCAGTGGTATCGGTACACCCACGCAACCCTCTGCTGGTCTGGTTAGGCCTCCACGCGCCGAGGGGAAATAGCGTCGCAATGGTCTGTCTATGACATGGGTGGCCTTCACATTCTAGGGCCGATGGCACCAGGGCACAACATCAAGGCCGGTCTTGGATTAGTGCAGGTCTGGCCGGTGCTATGAAGAGTTCTTCTCCCCACGAGTTGAGAACTCGGCGAAGATCTCCTGTGACTTGAGCACATTTCTTCAGGATACTCCTGGGGTTCCATCGATTCGTGCTGTCAAGAGTTTCTTCATACGCTTTTCCACCTACGGCTATGATCGTCGAGATTACCTCCAAACTCTGTCTGACAGCTGCGTGCTGTCAAACTTTTTCCATGCATTTGGAGAGACCCTCATTGCAGAGAAGTGCCCAAGACCCCCAACTATCCAAGTGACCTAACAATTGAGGGGGAAAATAAGGGCCAGAAACAGGACACACAGCAGCCCGAATCTTATGCTTGGTTAAGAAGCACCATCATTGATCCTTGCTCATTTTACTTTGCCTTGTGAGGTTTGCCGAGTCCGGAGTACGAAGCGAGCTAGGGTGGTCTCTTTCTCTCAAAGGACACGACATGAACATGACATACTGGAACCTCGTTGGCTAGGGACGAGGGCAGATCGATTTTCAGATAAATTACTTTTCTCTTCTAATTTGGATTCAACGGTTAATACTTGGTATGATGCAACGTCGTTTAACTTTATGCAGATAGATATTCCGCAGATGACGACGACGCCATGTATAAAACCTTGGAATGGTGGTTTGTCAAAAGAGTGTCTTTGCTTCCTCGAATAAGGACATCATCCAAACAACTCGTTGGTGTTGAACGATCGAACTGACGGGCCAGGCATCCCGCGTCACCTTTGAACATTCATAACTTGAGACTTTTATGTGCAGCACGCAAGCTAGGATTGGGTCTTGAGATCATCGCCCGAGGAGGAATAATCTCCAGGCCAAGCTGCAAGTAATCGGCGACTATTCCTAAAATGGAAGAATCAACGACCGCGACGCCCCACGATTCATCAAATTCTTCTCCATGGCACCAGACAGAACCACCTTCACCTTCACCACCTTCACCACCATCACTCCGACAAGGCACTGAGTGGGTAGTGGGAGGGTGTGATCCATGGATAGCTCTGTACCTCGTAGCTAATGGATATGCACGGAAGACCGGACAGACCGCATTTCGTGGCGTCCCCCATGCATCCAGTCCCCAGCGAGTAGCGGCGTGTCTGTTTCCAAAGAGGGCAAGTTGGAAGATACCCACCTCCGGCCAAGCTGCCCTTTTGACGTACGAAGTACGAAGGGCACAGAAGTCGTGCAATCAATGCCATGAATGTTAATGGGCACCCATGTCGTTCTTCCCTGGTCCACCACCCGCCCGCGCATGCTTGTAAGGTTGATGTAACCTCGGACTGCAATGTCTGCAAATTCGGCACTTCGACGTCCTGGAGGAGGGGCACGAACTGTGTGCTCGAAGCAACCGAGAGCCAAAATATCACTCTTCGCTTGCGAGTCTAAACACAAAATGTGCCAGATGCGACCCTTTCGCCATCTCCTCCTTCCAATGAGACACGGCCGGATGAGATATTACGCGATTTTTATTTGACCAGGTATCATGAGGGGAAGAAAGAGTTTCCCAGTTCCCAGCATCCCAAGTGCTTCGAATGCTACCCGCCCCCAAGCTGCTGGCTGTTTTGAGTGTGATGGATCATTGATGGACTGATTGATGTGAGTCTTGCCTCCCACTTGCACCCTAATTCTTCAATGACCCACCGACTTCCAGTTCGGGAGCATTACATACAATCTAGCCCAGTCGCCGAAGTTTCCTTCACCATTCACGTCGTGGAGTGTGGTTGTAGTGTATGGGTAGTGTAGTGTAGGCTACTTCGTACTTCTTCGCAGAGGCTACTAACACGGCAAGGTCGGTCGCAGCCCAATGGCACGCTACTTTAGTGTAGTGAAAATGGATCAAATTTGATTGATATGTGATTATTTTTTTTTCTTCCTCGTACCAGATTATGGCTCTAAGCTCTATTTGGATGTCGAGGAAGAGTCGGCACGGGGTTTAGTCTGTTCCTGCAGCACCTTAAGCCGCCCATACACGAAACGACACCAGGTTATTCCATTCCTTTGAAGTTGAGTTGTGAGTCGAGAACATGCTAGTTTCGGGCCATCCAAAACCTTGGAAACAAACTGCAAACTCCGAGGGACTCGACGGCTGAGAAGTAAGACAACGGCGTAGATCCACTGTTAAGATTCGATTTAGTGCTGTTTTAAGCACTGGTCTCGGCTGTTGCTGTCGTTAAGAGATTGATCAAATCTATTATCAATCAACTCCATTACGAAGTACGAAGTAGAAGTACTACGTCAAAATGATTTTCCACCGCACCTGCCTACACTCTCTCAGTACACCGAAGTATACTCCATACTCTCGAGGTTCGATGGTACAACCCGGTACTTTATTATTGTTATTATTGTTTTTTCCCCTTATTCTTCCTTCCTTTCCCTCCTCCCGTGCTCCTTCCAGAATGTTTAGGCAGTCTTGCACAACAAAGGGAGGAGCCGGTGGATATTGCCAGTGCACCGAGGGCAAGTGCCCCCCTCTGGGTCCCTCTTGGTCGGGAAACTGCATTGTGGCCTCACTCTTCCTGGGCACTCTTTGCCCGACTAGTTTTTCCTCTACACATCAAATGTTAACTCGATGCCGTCATATATGATGCTGCCATACACTACTACACACCCCCAGCTGCTAGGCTGTATCAACCCTACTTTGTCGTGTCAAGATGTCTTTCTCGACCAGGTTTGATCTGACCCACTCGTTCCGCCATCCCGCACTCCCCCCGTGTTTCTTTTGTCTCTATGGGCTTTGCTGCTTCTGATCTGTGGAATCGTCCCGCCACGCTGTCGCCTCTTATCTCATCGCTCCCACATCGCTCTAAGTCTGCGAAGTATGCCGACTACACTAATCCGGCTCGGAGGAATCCCGGTCCCCCATCGCGCCTGGACAGCTCCCTTTGATCATATTTCACCTGCCGTCCGAACAAGACCCATGTACTACTTATCCTTCGATTCCTGAACGGAAATATTTGGGCCGCCGAAGGGCAGCCGTCCGGGAGCGGGCTACGGCGTGGAAGCTGCGTCGTTCGTGAGTACTTGTAGCCCGTCACACAGAGCGTGCCTGGGTCTAATACAAAGTACGAGGTACTTGACGAGTCTGCCGAAGTCGGGACTTGCCACTTGCTCCGGTCTTCCAAGGGACTGGGAAATACGCCATGGAGATTAAACCATCTAATCTACAGTAGCTTTTCACAGCATACGACTATTACACCACTCCTTTCGACCCGGTTCATGTTGTACTTGCGCTACGCTGACCTTTCCACGCCACTCACTCCCAGGATAGCCCATCCCTTAGCATTCCGAAGGCCAAAGAAGAACACAGGGTAGCAGCGCTATCCGCTATTCCCACCAAAACACTCTCCAATGCCCGTATTACCCACCCTTGTTGAAGACCAAAATAGTCAAGATACAGGACGCTACTGTCCTGCATTCCCAGTTCCACTTCAAGGACCCCATGTGCACACTTTCGTGATCCACCCCCACCCAAGCCCAAGGCGCTTTAGAAAAGTTCCCCCCCGCGAGAGGCTTCTCTCGCGTCGCACTATGCCCTCTTCCCGAGAGTGGCCACAGCCAGACCGAGGAGCCTGAGCACATGCTACCACTCTCGTCTTTCCGCATTAGGCCATTCCAGATCTGCTCTAACCCAGGCATCTGAATGAAGGAGCTTGGCCTCGAATTCCGCCCCTCCCACTCCATTAGACCAGGGATAGTTGGCCACGAGTCTGTTTTTGGTAACTGGGCCGACTATTTCGTTTGTCAAAGTAACTCAAGGCTCTTAGTACCTGTCGATTTCTTCTTCTTAGTATTGGGGTCCAGTGGGAGAAGAGAGAAGGGGTACCCCTTCCTCCGTTGACCATGTTTCTAGACCATTGATTCGATGGTCACTGTCTTCTGAGAAAGACATATTATGGGAGCCCTGAGAACATCCATAAACACTTCATCACGCTCATTCCATTTATACCCGCAACATACAGCTGTGCTGTTCCATACATTCGTTCAATCTGTCACCTCTTTTCTGGAACACTTTGCAATCTACTAAACGCCATGCATCCACGGGACGGAGAGGATGATGTCTCCTCTAAGGAGGTTCCGCGCTCCGATCCTCCGGCCGACGTTGCCCAAGCTAGCAACGATCAGCAACCTACCTCACAAAATGACGTGAACGAACCTGTTGAGCAGCCTGTAGTCGAAGACGGCTCACCTAAACTAGCTCCGGCGGATCTCGAACAGATATGGCAGTGGAACAGGACGCTGCCGCCTACCATTACTCAGTGCACTCACGACACAATATCTCAGCGCGCGGGAGAGCAACCCGACAAGCTCGCGGTCAAATCATGGGAGGGTCAACTAACATACGGCGAGGTCGAAACATACTCGACCCGCCTTGCCCTCCGTCTCTGCCACTTTGGCGTCAGGTTGGGAACCCGGGTTCCCCTTCTCTTTGAGAAATCGATGTGGACCGTCGTTGGTGTGTTAGCGATTATGAAGGCCGGCGGCACTTTTATTCTCACAGACCCAAGCCAACCAGAGGCGAGGTTACGCACCATCGCTGATGAAGCGGGAGCACAATTCCTCCTGACCTCCAAGAGGCAAGAAGAACTCGGCCGTCGCGTAGCGCCAACTGCCGAACTCTTTGTCGTTCCAAGTGATGATCTCTTCCACGAACAGGCGCCTTTGTCATCTATTGAACCATCCCCGGCGTTGGCTCCGAGCACCACCCCGGACCTGCCCGAGGAGCCTTCTGCCGAACTCCAGGACATACCCGCCGACGCCGACACCTCTTCATCTCAGGCTCCACCTCTTTCAACCGACCAATCGTCGCCCGCTCTTTCTCCCACCCAGGAAAATAGTAGTCCTGAAGCCACTGATGAAAACCTTCAGCCCGTTGATGAGGCCGAACTCTCTACTCAGAATGGCCCCTCAACTGACACAACCGACACATCCGCCCCTGACACTATCATCACTATTCTCCAATCCATAACGCCGCTTAACAGCGACGACACTCCCGCAGAATCCCGGGACGTTTTGCAAGCAACCCAAGACCAGGAGACGGAAAATGTCTCCCAGCAGGAAACCGTCCATGATGCTCCGGGATCACCACAACAAGCGCCGTTATCTCCCGTCCCTGTTGTAGCACCCATTCTCCTTCCTAGTCCTCCACCTTCGATTACCGACAGCTGTGCTCTGCCTCTAACAGATGTGCCTACAGCCTCGCTTCCCATTGTTCCTCCAACCAGTCCCATGTACATTATTTTCACCTCGGGCAGTACCGGAAAGCCTAAGGGAGTTGTCATCTCGCACGAAAACTACGCAAGCGGTGCCGTGCCCAGAGCTCATGCCGTGGGCTACAGGCCGCATTCGAAAGTCTTCGACTTCGCTTCGTATGCATTTGATGTCAGCATCGACTGTATGCTCTGCACTCTTGCGAATGGAGGCTGCCTTTGCGTTCCTTCGGATGCAGACAGGATGAATGACTTGAGTGGCGCGATCCGCAAGAGCGGTGCCAATATGGCCCACATGACTCCTTCTGTCGCCCGCGTGCTTGACTCCGATATCATACCCTCCCTAGAAGTGCTTGGCCTAGGAGGTGAGTCCGTCTCCGCAAGCGATGCTGCGAACTGGGGACGTGACACCAGTGTCGTTATCGCCTACGGCCCTTCGGAGTGCACTGTCGGTTGTACGGTCAACAACGACGTCAGTGTCTCTACCAACATTGGTTACGGAGTTGGTGGTCTGACGTGGATCGTTGATCCTGAAGACCATAATAAGCTAGTACCTGTTGGCGCTGTGGGAGAGCTTCTCATCGAAGGGCCTGTTGTTGGTATCGGATATCTCAATGATCCTGGAAAGACGTCGGAAGTCTTCATTAGCGACCCCACCTGGCTCCTTGAGGGCCACGGCTCGGTTGAAGGCAGGCATGGCCGTCTGTACAAGACCGGCGATCTCGTCATGTATGATCCCAATGGCACCGGCTCCATTGCATTTGCTGGTCGGAAGGATCAGCAGGTGAAGCTTCGTGGCCAGCGTGTCGAATTGTCAGAAGTGGAACACCACTTGCGGAGGCACCTACAACAATACGCTCAAATTGTTGCCGAAGTCATCTACCCTAGTGGTGGCGAGCCGACTCTGGTAGCTTTCCTTGCTGAAAGCAAGTCCTCTCACCACACCATCGAGCCCGAGTTCACGGAATTCTCAGAGGAAGTGTCAACGGCGCTCGCTGATGCCGAGGCGATGCTCGAGAAGGAGATTCCTCGTTATATGATACCCTCAACTTTTGTCCCCCTCACTTTGATCCCGACTTTGGTTTCCGGTAAGACCAACCGAAAGAAGATCAAGGAGATTGGCCAGTCGATGTCGCGAGAGCAACTTGCTAGCATGAAGCGGTTACGTCGCACAACTGAGAAGCCTCAGACCGAGATGGAAATTGCCCTCCACGCCCTCTGGACCAAGGTCCTTGGTACGGATGTCGAGATCGGTCTGCAGGACAGCTTTTTAGCACTGGGCGGTGACTCTTTGAGAGCCATGAAGCTGGCCTCCGTTGCTCGTGAGGAGAATTACCTGCTCACTGTCGCCACAATCTTCCAACACCCTACCCTCAAGGAGATGGCTTCTCGAATGGAGAAGATCGACGAAGATGCCTCGGCGCCAACGGTACCATTCTCTCTAATTGAGGGATGGGAGCCTTCTGAGGCGAAGAATGTTGCCGCCGAGCTTTGTGGCATATCGACTGACGATATTGAGGATATTTACCCATGCACACCCCTCCAAGAGGCTCTTATGGCCTTGTCTTCCAAGGTGAAGGAGGCATATGTTGCACAGCGTGTGGTTAAGCTCGATGGTCTCGAAATGGCGACCAAGCTAGAGGCCGCCTTCAACTCTGCAACTGCAGACTGCGCCATTTTGAGAACACGAATTGTTCAAGTCCCCGAGCAGGGACTGGTGCAGGTCCTACTGAACAAGCCTATCGAGTGGTATCGTGGTGGCGATGTCGACAAGTATCTCGTGGAAGACAGAGATGAGCCGATGGATCTGGGCAAGCCGTTGGTGCGTTATGCCATGATCCATACCGAGGCGACTGGCGAATATGAATTCGTCCTCACTATGCACCACGCCTTGTACGATGGTTGGTCAATGCCTCTCGTGGTTGACCGTATCAACCGCGCCTACAAGGGCGAGCCCGCCAGCCCCTCTCCCCACTTCCGCGAGTTCATCAAGTACCTCCAGAACCTCGATCGTGAAGGTGGTGAGCGCTACTGGAAGGAGAGGCTTGAGGGCGCAACTGGACCTCAGTTCCCCATGCTCCCTTGGCCATCGTATCAGCCACAAGCAGAGTCGCTGCTGGAGCATTACGTGCCTATCCAGCGTCACCCCAACTCCAAGGCCACCGTTGCCACAATCTTGAGAGGAGCCTGGGCTATCGTTGCATCCGAGTATACAGCCTCGAGGGATGTTGTATTCGGAGAGACGCTGACCGGCCGAAATGCACCCATTGCTGGAGCCGAATTGATTGAAGGCCCAATGATCACGACGGTCCCAATTCGCCTTAGAGTTGACCTGAACGAGACCGTTGGCGAGTACCTCGACAATATTCAAGCGCAGACTGCCGACCAGATCCCCCATGAGCACATCGGACTCCAGCATATCCGACGTCTTAGCCCTGATGCCCTTCAGGCATGTGAGCTTCGAACGGGCATAGTACTCCATCCCACGGCCGACCCCAACGAAGAGTTTCCCGACGCCGATCTACCGGCCAGCCGCCTTGTGCCGGCGGGAGACGAGGAGGCGGCGCAAGAGGCCTTGAAGTTCAACACATACGCCCTCATGCTTGTCTGCTCTCTCGACCCTAAGGGTTTCTTGATCATGGCCAGCTTCGACTCAAAGACAGTGGATGTCCAGACGATGGATCGGGCTCTACACCAACTCGGTCATGTCGTTCAGCAGCTCTGCCAGGAGCCGGAGAAGACTCTGGGTGATATTGAATTCCTGACTTCCGAAGACAAGGAGTCCCTCCAGGCCCTAAGCACAACTGGTGCAAAGGAGGTCGAGCAGGAGTTCTCTGGCACCAACGCCGTCTGGGTCGTTGATCTCGCCAATCCGGATCGCCTGGTTCCGCGTGGCGCTCTTGGTGAGCTCATCATCCAGAGCACCGAGGAGCTCTCTCTTGAGAGGGTTGATGCGCCGGAGTGGATCAAATCCGAAGAGCAGCCCGAGGCGGCCCAAAATCTGTACAAGACTGGGCGTCTTGCTACTTGGACTTTGGAGAACTCCCTTCAGCTTAAGGGGCTCAAGAGCCAGCTACCATCTAACTATGTGATCCCAAAGGCTCGGTCTAAGACCGTGTCTGCTACTTCAAGCAAGCAAAAAGCCCTAAGGATACTCTGGAGCCGAGTTCTCCATATGGCGGAAGAAGACATCAGCCTAGGTGACAGCTTCTTCCAGCTCGGCGGTGACTCCATCTCCGCAATGAAGCTCGTATCGGAGGCTAGAAACGCAGGATGGTCTCTTACCGTGGCAAAGGCGTTCCAAAACCGCACCCTCTATGACATGGCTAAGATTCTGGAAGAGCTGGAGGTTAAGCCCATGGTCAATGAAGTGGTCCAGCCATACTCTCTTATCGAAGGCTTTGATGCGGATGCACTCCTTCCTAACATCCAGGCTTCCCTTGCCGACCCCAGCTTCAAGATAGTCAACGTGCTCCCTGTGAGGCCACTCCAGGCAGTTGCCATTGACGGCACGATCCGCATCCCTCGCTTCTCGGCCCGGTACGAAATCATGTATTTTGATTCTCCCGTCGACCGTATCCAGCTTTATAAAGCATGCCAGGAGCTTGTGGCGATGAATGAGATCCTGCGCACTGTCTTTGTCAAGCATAACGATGAGTATCTGGCTGTTGTCTTGGAGGATCTGCAGACCCCTGTTGTCGAGTACGAAATCGACCAGGACCTCGAGGGCTTCACCCGCAATCTGTGCGACTTGGACGTCCAAACTAGGGTGCCTCTTGGATCGGCATTTGTCAAGTGGTTCCACGTTCAGGAAGTTGGCGGTAGGAGCTGCTTGATTTTCCGCATCTCCCATTCCCAATACGACGAGATCTGCCTCCCCCTCCTTTTAAAGCAGCTGTCAGCTATCTATGAAAAGCGCACGGTACCTACCAGCCTCCCCTTCTCTTCCTACGTCCAGCATGTCGTTCGCCGAAGCATTCCCGAGTCCATCGGCTACTGGAAGGAGCTCCTCGAGGGATCCGCCATGACCCTGTTCCGACCCGATATCCCAGTCACCAACACCGACCACTATGCCATTGAGAAGACATTCGACATCTCCGCTCGGTCAATGGATACCACCGTCGCAACAATACCCACAGCTGTTTGGGCACTTACGCTTGCCCGCCGACTTTCTCTCCGCGACGTCACTTTTGGTGAAGTTGTCAGCGGACGTAACATTGATTTCCACCACGCCAATACCGTCATGGGTCCCTGCTGGCAATATGCTCCAGTCAGAGTCAAGTTCGACCCCAGCTGGACCGGAACCGATTTGTTATTCCATGTGCAAGACCAGCACATTGCTGGTTCAGCTCATGAGGCTATGGGCTTGCCTGAAATCGTCAAGAACTGCACTGATTGGTCGAGCGACGTTACCTGGTATGACACAGTTGTGCACCAGGATGTCGATCACGTGACGGAACTCCCCTTCCAAGAGACGACATGCCAGATGGAGACATATTATGCGCAGGCCGAGCCTCTCCGCGAATGGAAGATTCAGGCCTTTTTCAAGGGCGATGAACTTACAATCGAGATTGTGACGGTCGAGTCTTGGAAGGAAGTCGCCCATGAGCTCCTCGGGGAGATTGGCGAGGTGCTGAAAGAGTTGCTCTACAAGCCGGACCAGCTTGTTTTCGCGTCTACTTAAACCATTTTGCAGACATACCGCCTGTTATTTATCATTCTAATTATACTTGGAAATTTTCTTGTTGATATATTTTGAAGTGGAGTTATCTTGGTTTTATATTGTTCCTCAATGTCTCAATGTTCTTTTTTTTTTTTTTTTTTTTTTTTTTTTTTTTTTTGGTTGTAACCTTGCGTTGATATCCACTTATATAGTCCAAGTTTCAACAACCTCAATCCTTAGACGACTGTGGAATATCACCACTGTGCGTGTGATGTATATGTCAAGATTTACGTTCACCCTTTCGTTTATTCCCTTTTACTTTTGCTTTATTCTTCTCGCCTTGGGCCATTTATTTGCCGCTATTTTCCTCCCCAATATACTGTGAGCGGCGCAAAGCTCGGCCGTTCGCGTTGCAACTCATCTTTGACAGTCGAGTCCGCCCCGGCTCCCGACTTACACCATGATCATTATCCGGGTCCCCCCTCGATTTCATGAATCATCCTTCACAAGCTCGCAAGACGCCTTCCGAGTTTTTATGTTTCATGTCGTGTGTTTCACGGTCTGGATCTGACCAAGGCTTCTGGTGACTCTGTTAAGCCTGGAGCACGCGACTGGAGCTTGCAAGTCACGATGATCGTCCAGTCGTGCTCCATCGCTCCTTCCCTCTTCTCAAGACGTCAGATCACAGGCTCCCAATATAGCTCCAGTCCACGGATATTTATTCACTCCTCTCTGATCTCCAAAATGAAGCCTTTCCTCTTTTCCCCTTCAAGACGAGTTATTGTGTGCCCACGCTTCCCATCCACAATTCTTGACCTTATTTCGTTTCTCTTAAACCCGACTACTCTTGTCCTCGGCCTTTCGGGTGTCTGGTATTCTTTAACACCTATTGGACCAGCATCTCCTTTTGGGTACTTTGCCCGTCTCTGTCTTCCTCAGATTCCTCGATTTGGTGGAGGCAAGATCTGCTGGAGCAAAAGCCTTGGTCGCCGCCACTTTTCAGAGCTCAGTTTCTCTCGTCTTCTGGCGGTCCGATTCTTCACAGAAGACTCTAGTCCCCCGAGGACGACCCCAGGAACAGTCAACTTTGTGGGAAGGATCGTGCCTTCTTCTTTGGTTGTCTTCTGGCGTCGCCCACCACAAGTTTCACCCACCCTCCCCTATATCAACCCAACTTCCCCATTCCCGTCCTCCTCTCAACTGCTTTTTTCTAACTTCATCGCCACTCTTCAACTTCCTACTGTCTACCTCATCGCTGAAGTATCGTGTCCAAGGAGGCCCTATCTCGTCCGGTTTTCCCATCGACATCTCCTGTCTATTCTAGGTAAGCTCGCGTCGCCTCTCTCTGTTCTCACCTCCATCCTCGTCCCCATCCTCATCTCAGTCCTCATCTATCCTCATCTCTGTCCTGATCACTGCCCTCATCACTGTCCTCATCTCCACCCTCATCACTGTCCTCATCTCCACCCTCATCACTGTCCTCATCTCCACCCTCATCCCCATCCTCGTCTCTGTCCTCCAGTTTTTCCCTCTCACATCTCCGGCTCATCGTGAACCAGGAGCGGACCAACTAACCTCCTTTCTCCGACCTAGCAACCCCATTCCGCATAGCCACTGTCAAAAACACTGGGGCTTCGTGGACTGCTTTCTCGAAAGGAGTCTCACGCGCTGCTCGTTATCGTTGGACAGTGCCGCGTCCAGCATTCTTTTCGTTGCCGACTGTTGAGATACAGTAGCTACGTAGATTAACGTTCCTACGTCTCGATTCCTTGTCGACGAACCATTATTCTTTGCCTCTCCTGTTAAGGCGGAAGATGTCAGACGAAATAGGCTCGGCTGAGACGGCCGAAATTGATTCGCTCTTTGGAAGCGATGGTTTTGCCTTGGACGTGAGCTTTGACGCAGATCCCTTTGAGGCATCTACCGGCTCCGGCTATTTCAAGAGCTTATTGAACAATGGCAACATCGAAGTAGGCACTAATCCCAGTGGCGCGATGGCCAATCCTGGCAACTCCAACCCCGGCCCCGTCCGAAATTTGATCGTCAACGGCAGCTCTGGAGGAAGCAGTGCGGATTCCAACGCTGGTCCCGGTCAGAACTCTAGCTTGGCCCACAGTGGAAACAACACCTCGACTCATGGTACGTCCTCGAATAACCCCCAGGTTGGTACTGGAGGAAGCAACATGGCAAGCCTCACCATGCCGGGAAACAACCCAACCCACGGCTGTCCTCTGGCTTTGCCCGGAATACTTCCGGGTACGATTGACCCCATGCTCCTCCATCAACTGTCGAACGGAACTGGCCAGATGCAGGGAATGCCCCAGATCACCGCCAAAAACATGAGTTCTCTTGCTGGTTCTAACAATCTTTTCGAAGCCGAAGCTAGAGCCAATCTCACTCAGGACATCAACAACGCACCGCCCGATGCCACGGGGTTGCTTGTCTTGCCTGATGACAGTACCAACAACGTCAACACCAACAATGGTAACCAAATTGGCACGGGCGGCCCCGCTGGCAACTCCGCCGAGAGTAATGCTACTTCCGTTTCTCAACTCAATCCCATGGCTGCACCATGGGTCCCCACCAACAACAGCACGGCGGCCCCAAACGCATCGGGAGGTAGCCAGGGGGTGCGCTTACAGAGCCAGTCGCAAGCCGATCACCGTAGTCAATCGAAGAGGCCTCGGCAGATGAATCAGAATGAGAATGCGAGGAACATGAAGCGTAAGTCTAGTTCTCAATTAACCACTTGGAAAACTCAAACTAACTCTAGGTTGAAGAAACCACTGAACAGAATCGACCTATGAGTCAAGTGAGCAGGGCTGGTTCTATACCTCCCCATCACCAGCAAGAGAGTACGTCGGCGGCCCTGGCTTCCCTCGCTCCGAGCATGGCTAGAGGAGTGAATCGCGAGCCAGCAATCATGTCCCATCTCCCTGGTCAGATATATGGTCAGCAATACCCCCAAGCGTACCAATCGTTTCCCAACCTTGGCGCAACCGCCCCTCAGAATGGGATCCTGCAACGCGTTGCCAAGCCGCAGCCAAAGAAGGCCGCTAGTGGTAAGTACCAGGAGTTTCCTGTTCGATCCCAGCGGCCCGATAATACTAACGTGGGAAAACCAGGCAAAAACAAGAAAAAGGGTCAGGGGCAGAAAGGTCAAGATAAACCGCGATATACCGGTCCGACCTTCGCCGTCCCCCCATCTGTACCGGTCGCCATCGATCTTACCGACGCGGTCTTGCAGCCTCTCAACGTCGAGTTGTTCAAAAAGACTGTTGAAGCTCAGAGGAAAAAGTCGAGTGCTCCTACCCAGAACATTGGCAGTAGCAACGGAAGCGCCATGAACAACGCCATCCCGACCTTGAGCCAGGCTTATCACCCTTATCCGCTACCCCAGCCGCTGGCCTACCCGATGGTCCAGAACCAGGCTCCAATCCCACTTCCATTTCCCGTTCAGCCTCAGATGGAGAATGTAGGTCCACAACAATCTCAGAAGCCGCTCTATAGTCAGTATCTGCATCCGGCTCAGCCTGTGATTCAGCATCCGGTCCAGAATCTAGTTCCGCAGAAGGCTCAGCAAATTGCTCAGCAGAAGGTTCATCAGCAAGCCTGGGAACACAAGGAGGCCCCAGGTCCTCGGGAAATGACACCGGAAAAAAGGAAAGACTTCCATTTGTTCAATGTTGATTACCAGACACAACTGAGTAATTCAGTTCGAAAGAACCCCCCAAAGCGGCAAACCCGGAAGCCTCCTATCAACGTTAGCAGTCAAGGTGTCTTCTCGCCGGAGGCCGAGCCAGCCTCTCTTCCCAATTCCACCCCTGCGCCAGCTTCGACTCCGAAATCCCAAGCCGGTCCGAATGTACTTCGTCCACCTCAAGCTATCGGTGGAAAAGGCGGCGCAACCGGCGTTATGCGCCAGATCATGGCTGAACGAGATACGAGACTTATCAATGCAAGTTTTGCTCAGGGGTTTGAGTTTGGCATCGAGCGCGGTATCCAGTTGGTACACGCCATCATTCTCAACACTGCGCTGAAGACCGGACTGGAGACCCCTGTCGGCGCTGTCTTGGAACTGGAAACGGAGGATGTCGAGGGTGACGCCCTTCGTAAGAGCCTGAAGCAAAAGTCGAGGACTCTAGTCCAGGCCTGGATCAACAGTGTTCACTCGCAAATGGGCGCTCTTTCTGAGACCACTTGGTGTAACAAGGAGATCATCCTGCCGCAGTTGGCCAAGGTTGTGGCTCATAATCAAGATCTGTTTGACCAGAATACCGTTACGCAGCTTAGGGCCGCCTTTTCCGCTGCTGCTGCCGCCAGTAGCGGTACCAGCGGAGTTGGTGTTACTACACCTTCCCGCAATGACAAGGCCCCAATGACGATGGGTGGTGATGGCAACAGGTCTGTCTCTCGTGCCCCGGACCCCAATGACAAGGCGTCCATGACGATAGGTGGTGATGGCAAAAGGCCTCTCGCTCGCGTTCCGGATGCCAATGACATCCAAGGTCAGATGGAGCAAGCCATGGGTGGTTCCCGCCAGGCTGCCGCTCGGACGGCGCGCACCGAAACTCCTACCAGGCCTCGGGGCTACTCACAGCCGGAGCATCAAGCCGGCCCCGACCACGACGCCTTAATTAAAACGCCTGTTCGTCCCATGAGTGTGAATGCTGAGGCGTCAAACGGTGGAGCTAGTCATCGAGGCGTTGACCTTTCTGTTAATACTACTATCGCACAGATGCAATCAAGCAGTCCGCCAACCCCGTTCCACATCACCCCCGATGGTCGGGCGCACGTAGACGAGGAAACGCTGAGGTCGCAAGCGGCGGTTCCTGTCGGCACGAAGAGAGTTGCGAGCCTAGCTTCTGATGTGTCAGATACTTCGATTGAGAGCCCCTTGAAGCGCCGCAAAGCTGCGAACGGAGGTGTCGTCGCTATTCCAAGTGATACTGCCGGGGGCCAGTCATTTGATGAATTGGCAGCGACTCTAAGAGCAGACATCGCTGGTAGCTCTGCTTCGGCAGCCACCTCCTTCGACGTGGCGACGTCCGAGGCGACATACGCCGAAGCCGTCTCTAGCTCTCCTGAGACTATCTTGTGTGAGCCTATGATCACTGGACAAGAGCATACAACCGACGGGATCCTAAGCCCAGAGGAGAACGATGCCACATAGGAATGGGTCCAGGCGAACATCAGAACTCAAGCATACTTTGAGTCGCGCATGCCAGGAGGCATTTCGCAATCGACCGCACATTTTCTGCATACGCTCACGCAGATTAACAACAACGAGTACATTACGGAGCTGGCTAGGTCGTGTGACGACATCGTCGTGGATTTGAGCAAGAGAGAGAAGAACCCGGAAGGGGGTGTTAAGAGTGACGGAGGGATTGCAGCGTCTAATGGAGCGAATGACACCCAAGACACCCTAGCAAAGAGCCGGGAAGCCGCCAAGAAGAAGGAGTTTACGCGAATCCGCGCGTATCACGACAGGATCTTGGGTAATGACAACGTAAGTGATTAAGTCCCCCCCCCCCCCCTTTTTTTTTTT
>NJFT01000218.1:0-67122 GCA_002221725.1 Scedosporium boydii
CTCTCGACACCACCTCCCCCCTCCCCCTCCGCATCCCCCAACCCATCCCGCAACGCCCGCATCGAAATCTGGCTCGACGAAGTCCTCCGCCTAACGCCCCCTTCACCACCATCCTCCCAACCTCCCTCCACGGCACCCACGACGCCCGCCCCATCCTTCCCGCCGTCCCCTCCCACCTCTCGCGACGGCAACAACAACAACAACAACGCGAGACACAACCCCTTCCGCACGCGTCTTAAACGGCTCACGAGGCGGCTGGGTAGAGGGATGCGTTCCGGGGCGAAGGACGAGGACGGGGAGATGCCGGGGTGCGACGTCGATAGGACCGAGATGTATTCGAGCTTCAGGGAGGCGTATCCCGATGAGGATGTGGGGGACGAGGATGGGAGTACCAGCGGGTCGGATGAGGATCCTATTGCTGCTATGAGGAGGAAGAGGTTTGCGAGGTTGGAGAGGGGGATGAGGCTTTTGGAGGAGCAGAGGAGGTTGAGGGAGAAGAGGGAGGAGATGGGGAGGGAGTTTCCTGTGCGGGAAAACGTTGCGTGAAACAATCTTGGGTGGGAGTTTTATATATTGTGAGGGCGTATGTAGGAGATCTTGATGTCTTTTTTATTTATTTAGTTTTTGGATATACCATTGAAGGATTGATTATATCGGTATAGGTCCGACCTACTCTCTTATGGACGAATTTAGAAGCCTATGAGCACATCGCGAGCTCGAGGACGAGTGCGAGCTTACAATGCAGCGTGAATGCTCCCCATCCCTCCACCGCCCATTACTTTCGCCGCTAGGTCTCCCACATCCTAACTTCCCTCTCGTCTTCAACTGCCCTTACCGAACCCGTCCTCCACATCTCGTCCACTCTCCATCCGTCACATCGCCTCCCCCCAAAAGCAAAGAGATCCACTCCTTTCCAATTTCCACAAAGCTTACAACCCCCGCGAATCCCCAACCCCCCGTCCCTTTCCTCCCATCTTCATCACGCATCCTAACGAGTCATGCAAACCCCCACAATCAACAGATGTCAGAAAACAAGGCCCCGGGGTCGCCTGCGAGTCCTGTGAATGGCGCGGACCTGTTCCGAGAGACAGGTCTTTGCTTCTTTTTCCGGAGGATGGTGGAGCGGAGGTTCCAACTTTAATTGTCTCATGCCCGCTGTTTCAGTGAAACTGTTCTTTTAAAAGGTTCCAATACTTGAGAGGGAATCGGAGCTGGAGATAGCTCTAGGACCGGGCATCCTAGAGCTGCAAGAGAGAGCGTGAATAGAGCGTGGTTGTCATGGGATGATATGTCCAGTGAATACTTTGCGGCAGCGGAACTAAGGTCCTTAGGCAAGGAAAGTGAAACAAAAAAAGAGACTTCACCACGCTTACAGCCCCACCCCCCCCCCCCCCCAATATAGATATCACTGGGTTTTTTTAAATTTAGGTAAGAAACGAGGAAAAGAAAAGAAACGAAGAATCAACCAAAGCAGGTAAAAACCTCCTGCTGATAGACCCTCCCTTGCCATACCCTCACACCTTGATTTACTCTCAAATATCCTTCCCGCAGGGGTAATCATAGATTCGGAACAAAAACGCAACAACCGTAGCCTAGAATATGGAAATTCGGGAACGGAACACACAGAATTCAAAAGGAACTAGGGAGAATTGGATGATCTTCATCCGTTTGTACGCGCGAGCGTGCAGTGCAGTCGGCAACTAAGCGGGGTTTGGGGGGAGAACTAAAACAAATCCTTGTGATGGGGGCTGTTTAAGTGATGAGGAAATGGGATATCCAAGAAGGTAGTTGTTCCCAGGAGCCAAAAAAAACATAGACATACGGAGGCTTGAAGACCAGGTGCCCGATACATGTGAGGAAGGCGTAGAGGAAAATAAACAGGAAGGAAGAAGCCCGTCAACGAGATCCTCTCATGATTGTTGTTCTCCCAGGCCTCAGAAATGGAGCTCCGGGAATAAAGAAAACAAGGAAGAAAAATCGTCCGGCATCCTTCGCATCCCAGCGTTATTCTCCTCAATACCTCCTATGCCAAATCAGGTTGTCCGTTCCCGCAGTCCATCTTTCCCCCGTTACCGTGATAGATTCAAAACGAAAACAATTGGGTGGTTAAAAACATCAGAAAAAGACAAGGAAAACAACCGCAACAATTGCCCTCTCCAAGGGTACTACTTCGCACATATTTCGTCCCATCGGCCACCCTCTCAGGCCCAAATACGGGTAACCTGAGGCCAGGCGGCTCATATGAGTAAACACAACCAATTCATTCATTCAACTCATCATCACAGTTGCAGGTGGTATCGATGTTATGTGTGATGGGCTTTAAGAGGCAGGAGCAGCAGGCTCCTCGGCCTTGGGCTCCTCCTCGGTCTTCGCAGCCTCACCCTCGCCGGCGTTCTTGGGAGGCTCGTTCGAAACAGGCGCGGCCTCAGCATCACCGCTATCAGATGACGTCCAGAGCGTCAGGTTGTCACGGAGGAGCTGCATGATGAGGGTGCTGTCGCGGTACGACTCCTCGGAGAGGGAGTCGAGCTCGGCAATGGCATCATCGAACGCCTGTTTCGCGAGGTGGCAAGCACGGTCGGGCGAGTTGAGGATCTCATAGTAGAAGACCGAGAAGTTCAACGCAAGGCCGAGGCGGATGGGGTGGGTGGGGGTGAGCTCGGTCTGAGCAACATCGGTGGCGCTCTAAGATGAGGGACAGCAAGTGCCCCTCCATGTTAGTCATCAAGACATCAAAAGAGAGGCGGCATCGCACGGAGAGGATGCGACGCAATGACGCGATAGTAGTGGCCCCAACAACAAAGGGCATTCTAACGGTCGGGGTTGGGGCTTGTCGCAGCTTACCTTGTAGGCCTCGTGGGCGGCAGTGGCAGCGACCTTGCGCTTCTCACCAGAGGCGAACTCGGCGAGGTATCGGTGGTAGTCACCCTTCCTATTTCATGGGAAAAGGATCCACCGGTTAGCATACCACACTGGCCGGCTAGATAGAACGACTGGGTTTGAAGAGGGGGGATAACGCTGGCCGTAGTATGGCGCGTGTCACCTTGTGCATTAGGTGCGGGAGAGGAAAATGGAACTAACATCTTGTGGTAAAAGACCTTGGACTCGCCGCTGGCAGCCTGGGGGATCAAGTACTGGTCGAGAACGTCAAGGACATCCTGGCAGACCTTCTCCAACTCCTCCTCGATCTTAGTGCGGTATTCGCGGATGGTAGCGACGTGCTTGTCAGAGCCCTTGGATTCTTCCTTCTGCTCAATGGAGGAGATGATGCGCCACGAGGCCCGGCGGGTGCCGACAACGTTCTTGTAGGCGACGCTGAGAAGGTTGCGCTCGTCGACGCTGAGCTCGCTGCCCAACTTGGCAACCTCCTTCATGTAAGTAACCATCTCATCGTAGCGCTCGGCCTGCTCGCAGAGGCGGGCGAGGAACGTCTTGCTGTAAGAGGCGGTCAGCAAACTGGGGAAGCACCGGGAATTGCCTCGGGAGAGTAAACGCCTGGTGTTTCTTTGAGGCTTACCTTTCGCGCTACGGAGAGAAATACATGTTAGCAAACCTTGAAATGGCTCTGGCAAGAATCTCGTGGTTTCGGGAGGGGACGGGGTAGGAGGAGGGAGAGTTCGGAAAGGGGGGACATGTAAACCGGTGGCCACTATTGTGAAGAAAGAGTGCTCCTGGTACACAGGGAGATTTGATCGTAGGGACCAAATATCAAGGGGAGCTTAAAATGGGCGACAACTTACCTCGGAGGCCATTGTGGTTGACAGGCTGACGGTGGAGTCAAGGACTGATGGGGGGTCGAAGAGGGGTGCGGGCGTAGTGTTAAAAAAAGAGACTGGCAAGTAAGACCTGCTAGGCAAAGACAGTCGATGAAAGAGAAGGGCACGAAAAAGAAAAGAAGAAAAAAATAAAAGAGTTGCGAGGTAAGAAGGAAAGATGGAGGCGGGTGCAGAATATCGAGGATCGGAGTGTTTACGTTTTTGGAGGGGGATATGTGGGAAAGTTTTGAGAGGTCGCGAAGGTTGAAAATGCAGGTGGAGGATTGAGACGAAAAGACCTTGAGGTGATGGCTGAGCCCACTGTCGAACGGGACTTTCCCCCCCTCTGACCTCTTGACCTCTGACAGTGTCTGGGCGTCTGGCAGGGCCTGGTGTTGGCAGCCTGAAGATTGGGTGAGCACCACCGTCATCGTCTGGTCTATTGATGGTGAATGGAGTGGTACGTACTCCCCGTACCCTCTACCTCTGGTCACCGTCGAATGGTAGCCCCGGATGCCTGTCTCCCGGAACGTTGAGCCTTCAGGCGGGGTATTTTTTCGAGCGAGGGTACCCGCTGTGAGGCCAGGGTGGGCTGTGAGAGGCCGATGGAGTCACGGGCGCTATCATCAAATGGGCTGCGGTGTTGGAGGGAGGTTAACAGGCCAAGTACCAATATGAGGGAGGTATTGGGTACAAGGGGTAACGGTGGGGTTCTTGACGATGAACCAGCGTTCAGGTAGGTCCAGTTTTACTCTGTGCGCACTACGAAGTACAGAGTACGCAGTCGCGACGGAATTCGGCGGGGCCCATCGAGGCTCTGTGTTGTCCACAGCCGCCTGCCATACAACTGTACCTGTATTCAGTGACTGATGTAAAATTCGGGGGACAAGCCCTACAAGCGTATTTCGTAGTCCCCCTCCCCCTCCTAAACTACCAAACGGAAGGTCATCCGTTTCTCTCTTGGACACGCTCGTCACGCAGCTTGTGTACTCCATACTCGTGGTTGTACGGCTTAAAGCAATCACATGTCCAGGATAAACAAACAGAGCAGACTCGTTCCCCAGATGCGCTGATTTCTCCTCTGCCTCGAGTGGAGAAGTGTCGAGGTATTGAAAACTCCATTGTCTTCGGTCATTCATGGGTTGATATTAAACCTGATAGCCAGACGGATTTGCATCCCTTCAGTTAATTTCCCAGACCGTAGCGGAGACACCTGTACCCTGTACCTCCTCGCCTCAATCAAATGAGAAATAGCAATGACAGCTGGAGCCATGATTGATTTTCTGCCATTCTGGCGATTCCATTCACTTCCATGAGCCCACACAGTATTTTCCCATTTCCCACCCCTCCCGTTCCCCCCAAATTTCCGTAAATTTGTTGGCACCATACAATCGGCGCCCGTCATAACCCAGCCTTACGACCCTGTTCGTCCCGCACGCAATGACCCTCTCCTACTGGAAGGGAGGGAGAAATGTGACACAGGACGAAATCATATCAGGCGCGTGAATCAAGTCCCTCAGATCCTCCGTCAGACGTTATTGGTGACTCGCTCATGACTCGGTCATCACCTCGGAACCCTCCCCCTCCATGGTTGGCTGCGGAGCAGGCCGTTATGGTAGAGGCAGAAGTGAAGCACATGGAATTGTGCAGATAAACGGAAACGTAATAGAACGGTCAGGGAAGGCAGTGCACCGCCCTAACTTTATTCGCAACCAGCCCAGCCGTTCCGTGGCGTGTAATCTATCCACTGGACCCGACTCCCCGCCTCTCAAGGCGTTATCACTCGACTTCTGAAAGACCAAAAAAAGAAGAAGAAAATGCTCCCCTCGTGAAGTCTGTCTCATCATTCCAACTAGAACAAAAGCAATTCATATCCTTCTGCTGCCTTACCCATGACCGACGGAACCATCTGACACCCAACCCGCTGGCTCTCTTGGCTCATCACCGAAAAGTTCGGTGCTCTCTCTCGCACATGCCTTGGAGTCGAGACTAGGATTGGTCCGCGAGCAGCCGTTATCGCAAGCCATCCTTCGTAGATGTCGAAATAGACCAGTCCCATGGACCAAAACGTGCAAGGCACAACCTGTCCACGCGATCTACTTTTTTTTTCGGTCTCATCTTCAACACCGAACGGCAAGGGAGAGGTGCGCCGTCCCGTTGTTCCGATAAAAAGCTCCGCTTGCTCTATGAAATGCGCGGGAGTCTCCGCTTTTGCGAGCTAAAATCCCCTACTCCTCACAGCGAGACGACAAACGTTCTTAATCTAGCACGAGTGCTATGTCATGCCGGGTTGCTGAGATGGGGCCTGCCTGTTCCACTGGTTGGACACAGGTGCTAAACTGAAGGATCCATGTGATGTCGCTCTGTGGCTGAGCCTCAATATGTCCAATGATGTGATTTCACATTCTCCTCTTTTCGTAGGCAGCTACAGAGTAAACTAGTTCGTTCTGCCCTAGAGAAGAGGAAGAAGTGGTATTCAATCAAGGAGTTCGTATTCATTAATTGGAGAAGAATGTGAAATACTATGCGAGACTCATCATAAACGCTACCGTCATCCATGAAAATGCACCCCATACCCCACGATTCCTAATCAGCTATGCACCTTAAACCAACATGATCATTCGTAACCAGAGCCCATCCCCAGCTCCCTCGGCCTCGGCCTTTACTACCGCTCTTCCATGGCCAGTCTCATAACTCGTCTGACTTAGCTTGGCCCAAGTCACCAAAGTTGTACTGCTCTCTTCCCCAATCTCGAGGATCTCCGCCGGGGACACACAGTCCCAATCTCCAAAAGTAATCTCTATGAGCAAACAATAATTCCCAGACTTTAAACCGCGCCGGGAACCGCATCTTGTTCCACCAACTTCGGCCTTCGTCTCCGCTACCACCATCACTCGAGTCGGAGATACACCTAACATCGTCATCCCCGACGCAAAACATGAGATCCTCAGACTCCGGTGGAAGATCCGATTTCGTAATGAATATCTCTCCCGCATGAGAGCGGTAGCCCCACTCAGACAGTGGAAGAAGAGGCACAGGATCATCTATGTGAGTTACGCGCCTGTATGTCCTCAATTCTGGTTCGATATCCGAGTCGAGGTCGAAAACATCATCGACAAAACGCGCCAGGCCTTTGTTGCCTATCTTAGGCTCGCCGAAAGTCGTGACGACAACATCCTCCCATTTAAGAGATGCCTTCAGTTCCAGCGCCGCAAGTGCGGCTACTGCTCCCCCCAAGCTATGTCCAATTACATAGACGGGGTAGTCGGGGTGTTTCTCCCTCAAGTCCGCTATGGTCGGCATAATTTCCTTACGTGCATTCTTCCAAGATGCCAAAAAACCCATATGTACCGTGCAGTTCGTGCAATTGTGTTCGGGCTCGTCTGGCGAAGGGTAAGGAACGTATTCTTGCGGAATAGTACTCAGGTCAACCACGGTATTGGATATGCTGTAAGTTCCCCGGAATGCTAAGATGATGGCTTTCTCGCCAACGTCATCCCCGCGCCCGTATCCAGGACGCCGCACGCCGTGATCGACTGCAATGTACCCGCAGCTGTCACCGAGGAGAACCCCAGTGCTGAAGGTAGTTATTAGTGTAAGTGAAGGGAAGTCCTTGCATCGTGAGACGCATGAAAACGGTTTTGATAATCCCGAAGTACCGACACAGTAGGCGATGTCAACTAGGCGGGACAGGCGCTCCAAAGAGGCAAAGAGCGAAACAGGGATGCCTCCATCACCAGGCCTATCGTCACTTCCCGACCGTTGTTGAGAGTGGCGCGGTTCGGGTATCGGTTCTGCCAGCGCCAGCGCCTGCAGATTTAGGAGAAAGAATATTGTGGTAAAGAACCACATTGCGATTCCTGCATGCTAGGAAGGGATTAATGGGGTGAGATATCGGGTTCGATAATGCGAGGCCTTTCGAGGCATATTGCGAGCACCACGATTAACAGACCGACAACATGAGGGCCCAATGCGTGCTAAGCGGAGTGGGAGACGATTAGAAATTATATATTGCTGGTCGCGATAGGCTTCTGAAACCACATGAGCCTTTTTCCATGACTCTCTTAGAATTGAAAGTCACCCGTCCTTGTCGACGACTAGTTTATGGAGGCGAGACGCTTGTTGTTGAGGTGACCCAGGCTTGTTGAACAGACGAGGTCACATGTACACTTGCCAAGAATTCACAGGACGAGAAGTCTGGGGTAAAAATGGTCCAATCAGAGAATCAGCTTCGAATCTTCTCACAACCACAATCGGAAGTGCCCGCGGAACCGGAAGTTGTCACGTGATTGTCAATTGTCTCTGCTCGAGATGTTTCCCCAGAGGTTTCGATCAGTACGTACCTCAGTACTGTTCAGCTCTCTTTGATACGAACGAATGTGCTCGCCTTGGACATTCTTGTCTTTTCAAAGAGGTATCTAAACTATTATATGTGGATTACTGGTATGGAGTTTTCTTCTTGTACGTTTGCAAATGCGCTTTGCAACATGTCAAAAACATCCATCAGGGCTTCTTTGCATCGGACGGAGCATCGGCACACCCATTCCTCCAGGGTCCTCTTTTCGTGTAACTCCTTTATTGAGTAAAGAGTCTCGGCGACTGTGATGGCAAGGAAAATCCAGTCTAGTGTCATGTAAGACTTGGACAAGACACTGCTGTCCAGTGGGCCCACCATGACGAGGTCAATTGCAGCGATCTGCACCGCCAACAATCCATTTTTTTGACCATCGCAAGGTTCGGGTGCTCTATGTACGAAGTAGTTTCGGAGCCCTAAACCTGCTATGTAGACACGTAAGTTGACGCCGTGAAGATTAGTGTAATCTAACTATTTTCTCATTATCCCTTTTCCATCATGCATCAATATTGCCTCCTCCGAGTTCAGCCCCTCTGCGCCTAGATTCTAGAATCATTAAACCCATTAAGTTGACCCATTACCCATGATAATTGACCTTTCCGCTCTCTATTTCCTTATCCATTGTAACATGAAATCCTATCAAGAAGTCGTTGTCACTGGTCTCCAGTATCCCGAGCTTCTAGTTTGAGAATGGCGCTGTTTACACGGCACCTACATTCGGGTTGGGAGGAACCGGGCTCAGACTGAAGAACTTCCCAGAGAATTCTGCCTCCTTCGACTTGCAGAGCTCGCTCCCATCAGTGGAATTCGTGCTCGAGTCGGCGTTGTCACAGTCAAGTTCAACGACAGCCGCCCCAGATGCTTCAACGAGGGCATCGCTGTAAGATCACAGTGTAAGCGGTTAATGGCTCGAGGATCAACAGGTGAGGAGAGCATTGACGCTTACCCGTTAGCGTCAGGGCAAATGGCCTGGATTAATGTGATCCTCTGATCCTGGTAGATGAACTTGGTAATTTTGTTTTCGCAGGCGAACCTGGGTGTCCGGTCAGGAGGACCGACATTTTCCGAGCTGGAGTTGAAGTGGCATTGCGTCGTGACATTATTCGTCTTTTCTAAGTAGCCAAAGTTGAACGATGTGAGAGTTTCGCCGCTGTCAGTTGATTGGCCTTTGAAGTCTAAGATGCTGAATTCGGCAGGAAGATGTGTAGAAACTTCGCAGTCGTTGGCCTGCCTTGCCAGCTTGGGCATGGGGATGTTCCTGGCAACCCCTACGGCAGCCAGGCCGAGCCAGGCAGAGTATAAGACTTGGAACTTCATCGTGGATGGGAGTACTGAAATAATATATTAAGAATTAAAGTTTTGGGAATATATGCAAAGTTGATATGTTGTTGCAGAGGAAATGCTGCGGGCTTGGGTATCAAGACGGAGACTACGGAAGGGATGGGGATCGACGCAGTTATAAAGACCCTAGATCTGGATGACTTTAGCTATGAGATGGCATGGCAAACGGATGCTAGGAATAGCCAACATGTAGTTGGAAGCGGGCCCCCTTTCCTAGGAATGCGCTTGGGCGCCGATCTCTACGTAATGGGTTTGAGTGGATAGGATATCAAGCTCAGTTGTTAAGCTGCGCCATATAATGCTGAGAAAGGTCCCTGAGAGTTTTGTGGGACTGTGGGACCGGCGGATCGGTGCTTCGTATTCGGCCGCCGCGGTTTTATTACTGCAGATCGTATAAAAGCAATGGCGAGAGACACATCAATAAGCCGAAGGAGGGAGTAGAAAAGACTGCAAGTGTAACGTGTCTGCGCGTCTCGGAGGCACAGTGACGGGATCTCATAGGATACCAGCCCAAGATACAGAAATCCTACGGCACTGGGAGCTGCGGCGCAGCGACGGCTCTCGGTCGGTCGAATTAGATGTATAGCCTCGTTGACCTGAGAAGCGAGATAAAACAACCGTGATCGAACGTAGCAGTCGTAGTGTTTTCTGCGCCCGAGATGGGTCAGGGTACACTGGGTGCCAGTTGCTTCAATCCTTCATGAGCTGTTTTTTAAACGGCCACCCGCTGCGATTGGTCGGGCTGTCTAAATTTCATGTTTCACCTTAGCTGACGGACAGCGTTTGATGGAGACGAGCAATATGCCCATGGCAAGCAGCCGGGTTGGGGCTCGAGATTAAGACATCTCGGGTAAAGCTGGTTAGCCAGCAATGCCCTCCCAGACCAGAGGCACATGGAAGTTGGGTAGCATTCCGAGTCGCCTTCACCGAGCTCGACATACACGGCATTGCACCAGAATCACAATGAACTAGGCAACTTATAGTACGGGCATATGTGAGTTCACGAGGACCAGAGGTTCATTAGCCTCGGAGACCCTATGATTACGTAACTCGCCCTGACATTGCCGTCAAAATGTCCAAAGTCAAGTACCTAGACACGTGATTAAATTTGGGCGAATCAGGATCGAAATCTTGGCAACCACACACAACTCCCACCAAGCCCACAAAATCGCATCTTTTTTTTTACGCTCCCTCCATCCGCCAAAATCTCCATCACCAAACCGTCAAATTCGCCAAATTCGACAACCAACGATACAAAATGGCGAAGGAAGCTGCCCCCAAGAGCGGCATCGCCGCTGGCATCAACAGCGGCCATGTACGTTTGTCACAGTCTCACCTCGTGGAGGATCTCTGCGCTCTCCTTTCTCCCTGAAAGGCCAACCAAGGAAAGCATATGCAGACGATGGACAGCTGACAGTTCGTCGATGGATGTTTATAGAAAACCACCCCCCGCGTTGCCAAGCCCCGTGTTTCCAGGACTAAGGGTCACTTGAGCAAGCGTACCGCCTTCGTCCGTGAGGTCGTCAAGGAAGTTGCTGGGTAAGTTAATTCTTTTTTTCTCGTTTCTGCTTGGGATGCATGGGACATTGGGCGGGAGTATTAGCGGCTGGAATTGGATCGAAAACTTCAGTCGGGCCTCCGAGCGCAGCCGATTCATGTCGAATTATTGCCTATGTGGCCCGTCTCGTTTCTGCTTGGGATGCATGGGACATTGGGCGGGAGTATTAGCGGCTGGAATTGGATCGAAAACTTCAGTCGGGCCTCCGAGCGCAGCCGATTCATGTCGAATTATTGCCTATGTGGCCCGGACGTTGCTTTGGGCTCTTGGACGGCACCTACTCATCTCTGGCTAAGACTCACATGTGCTAACCTGTTTGTCTTTTCAGTCTCGCCCCCTACGAGCGCCGAGTTATCGAATTGCTCCGCAACAGCAGGGACAAGCGCGCCAGGAAGCTCGCGAAGAAGCGGGTAAGCATGCGCCCACGACACCAAATTTGGTTCCATCTTTACTAACGAATCCGCTTTTCCTCAGCTCGGAACTTTCGGTCGTGCCAAGAAGAAGGTCGACGAGCTGCAGCGCGTCATCGCCGAGTCCCGCCGCACCGGTCACTAAATATACCCCTATCGGAAAAGGTTTGGGAGTTTGCCGGTGTATGAACTGTGGAAGGGCGGAGGAGCATGAAAATTTTATACATGGTTAAAAGGCGCGGGTATCTTGGTCCTTGGCATCGGTTTCCGGACAGAGCTGCATACGAATTTTGACGAATGTCGCTCATGAAAACAAAAAAAGCAAAAGCACCATGGAATAAACCTCTTTAACAGTTACGGCGTTTCGTTTTCTTCATCTTCACACGACCTTTGTTTGCATACCCGGTGAACGTGAGCTGAACAACTGCGAGTTTTAAGCCAAAGACTGGGTGTGTATGTGACTCGGGTTAAAAAAAGACCTGTCTACTCCTATGCTCCCATCCTGCTTCCATACATCGAATAGTTTCCGTAAACTCCATTTGCATGATCGTTAATTTTGCGTAAGGAATGAAAAACAAATCGACCACCCTAATTAGACGTTCGGGGGACAAGAGGCAACGGCGTATCCGCCCTTCACTTCTTGCCAGGGAGCTTGAAGAACTTTCCGATCTTCTTCATAGCCTCATCACCGTGCTTGCTCACGTCAGAGACAATCTTGGAACTATTCTGTTGCCAGGCGGGCGGCTTCTTCTGCTCCTCCTCATCCTCAACAGTTGGGAGATCCGGAACGACAATCTGCTCAGCAGCCTGGGCAGCGCTAGCCTTCAAGAAAGGGCGTCTGCGGACGGCGTCGGCGACGCTGTCTTCCCAAATGAAATTGAGAACAACGTTACTGGTCAACTTGTAAGCCTTCATCAGTTCATTTCCGGGGCTGTCATCGTCACGAATGGTCTCTCGCGTTCCAGGAATAGCGAGCCTAAAAGGCAGAGACTTATCGGCCATGACGGTGCGAACGGCCTTGTAAAGCTTGGCGCCCGTTTCCTCCTTTGTAATGACCCAGCTGGCAGAAGTGTTGTCCGGGAAGCGGACTTTGGCCTCGATGGACTGGATGGCAGCAAGCTTAGCCTCGGCGGCCGCCGCTTGCTCTTCCAATTCCTTGTTGGACAGAAGACGCTTGTTCTTGCCGCTCTCCTTGAGTCGGGCCTGGTGCATCTGGGCATGCACGATGGAAGGGGTGAAGTCGGCCTCGTTGTGGTGTGTCAGGGCAGCCGCAGGCGTCGAGGAGGATGGGGCAGCGAAAATGTGTACGGGTTGTAACGGATCGCTGGGGGCAGCGGGGTGTTCGATCACAGGCGCCACTCGGAGAGGAGGGACGGCATCTGCAGCACCCTTCTCCTGGGTAACCGAGGAGTCCTTCTCAGAACTCTCGACCGAAGCTGGGGTGGCAGTGGGAGTAGGCGACGCCTCTTCGGAAGTTGACTTGGAGGCTGCAGAAGTCTCTGGCTTCGCTAGCTCGAGAGCCTTGAAGTACTGTGCGATCTGGTTTTGGGCATCGAAAAATGTCATGTCCGTGATCTTATACGACAAGCGTATCAAAACACTTCCAGAATTGTATCCGATCTGAGACAGCGTCTTTTGGAAATCCTGGAAACTACCCAGCTCCCTACCCATAATATTGAGAGTAGGCTGCTCGTACAGTAGCTGTCCACTGCCGCTCGGTTGGCCGGCGTTCGTGGCCGCCACACCTCGCGCAGTGATATTGAGCCTCGCATTGATGGCTTCAGGCAGGTCTTCGATCTGTCGAAGGATCTGCCAGACCGTGAAGTTGCTGGGGAACTTGCCGCCGAGGCGTCCATTGGGGAAAGCATTGCCTTCAGGCGCAGGTATGGCGACCGCGACGGTGACTAGGGCAGGAGACTTGGATTGGATGACGAGGTCGAGCTTCGCGCCGCCCGGCAGGCCGGCAAGACGAAAGGGTACGGAAAGGTCGACGGTCTTTTGCTTGTGTCTGGCCCAGAGGGGAAGAGTCGTTAGAGACCGGAACCTGATATCTTCATGGATTCTTTATGTGCTGATGTCTTGACTCACTTGAGGATGTAGTTACCCGACAGGTTCAAAGCTTGGCAGGCCTGAGTTAGTACATCGGACATGTAGGTCCCTGGCGAAACCTTGACTTTCGTCGACCTTGCAGAGGACGATGTGACCACCACATGGGACGACATCTTGGGTAGGGCCAGTGAGGCTGGGTAGACTGTGATTGTGTCTGTGATCGGGGGACAGTCACAGGGCAGAGGGCGAAGTCTGTGGCTATATATCAGGGATTGCTTTGAGGTTAGGAATGGAGGGGAAGGATGGTGACTCTTGTCAAAGGGTGTGTGTGTGATGGACAATAGATTCTAAGGAGGAAGCAGCAGTGGGAGGATAGCGTTTCACCACATACAAGATAGATGGGGGAAGTTAGATGAGGAGAATCTTAAAGAACATCAGGGAGCATGAAGAAAATATTGTGTTTGCCCAACTCTTCTCCCTCCAAGATATGTTTTGTCAGTGTCTCCTGCTCTGTGATGATGGAGGCTTATGAACCAACAAATGGCGGGGCAAGAGGCGAAAGGAGTCAGGTACTAGAGACCTTTAAATCTATACTGATCTATAATAGAAATAGGTACTAGATACCTTATCATCGCTCAAAGCTCTCCGAAGTTGCCTTGACATTGTGTGGGGTCTATGAAGGCATTGAAACCAAGCTCGGACCAATCAAATAGTGTATTTCCCATGCCATGTTTTTCCGTTCCGAGCTGGCCACGCCAGACCGTGTTTGCCTTGCATTGCACACCTCAGCGCTCCAGCCTGGCGTCTGGCGCTGCGTAGCTTAGCAACTGAACTCGCCCAGCTTGATGTGGTAACCTTGCCCATCTCTCGAATCCAACCTCCGAATCTAAGCATCAACGACGAAGCTCCTCCATATCTGCCCGCGCCCACAGCTTCTCGATACCCTACCTCGGCGATCTGTCTTTAAATTGGAACGACACAGTCGATTAATTGATCTCAACTGAAGCTAAGATGGTACAGTTCCTTCCACCTTTCCTGATTCCCAACTTGCGAAGGCGGACATCCTAAGCTAACCTCAATCCATAGTCTTCCCCCTTCTCCATAAGTACGTTTTCGCATCACGAACCGAATCCCCTTCCTCACTAGCACTCCATTTCTAACAGCTATCTGTTTCTCTTACACACAGACGGTGGTGCCTGCGTGGCAATGGTCGGCAAGGACTGCGTAGCCATCGCCTGCGATCTCCGCCTCGGCCTCCAAGCCCTCACCGTATCCAACAACTTCCCCAAGATCTTCCAATACGGCGACGTATTCCTCGGCCTCACCGGCCTGGCGACCGACGTCTCCACCGTCTCCGACCTCTTCCGCTATAAAGTCAACCTCTACCGCCTTCGCGAGGAGCGCAACATCGCCCCTTCCACCTTCGCCAACCTCGTCAGCAGCAGCCTCTACGAGCGCCGCTTCGGCCCCTGGTTCGTTAGCCCCGTCGTCGCGGGCCTCGATCCCAAGACGGGGAAGCCGTTTATTTGTGGGTTTGACAGCATAGGCTGTATCGACTTTGCGAAGGACTTTATTGTTTCGGGAACGGCGACTGAGCAGTTGTTTGGAATGTGCGAGAACCTCTGGGAGCCGGACTTGGTACGTTTTTCTCCCCCTTCATATTTCATATTACTCTCACTCGCATCAGAACCTATTCTTTTTTCCACTTTGGAGATAGAAACGGATTGAAGAAATTAGGGGAATTCCTCAATGCTAATACGCCGTAATCTGAATAGGGCCCGAATGAATTGTTCGAAACCATCTCGCAAGCTCTGCTGAACGCTGTCGACCGTGACGCGCTTTCTGGCTGGGGTGCACATGTCTACATCATCGAGAAGGACAAGGTGACGAAGAGGTTACTCAAGGGCAGGCAGGATTAGGGTCCTTTTGGATGGGGGAAGCGGGTTATATCGGGTATAGGTTTTGGACCGTTAATAGGTTAAGGGCGTATACCATGTATCAATAGACATCAATTTTGTCACGCTATCGCACTCGGTCTCTGTACCTCTCAGGTATCTCCTCCCCGGGTCACCATCGAGAGTCGTGTTGGCTGAGAGGGTCACTGATCTGAAGGCAACCCTCATCTAGGGCAGAGGTAGGCTTGACTGATGGCGAAAGCTAAAGTACAAACATGTGTTGATTGCTCTTTTCTTGCAAAATACCGCCGCCTATGCTTCTAGAACACCGTTACAGAGTCTGAGAAAACTATGATACATCTACAGTATATGATGCAAATAAGTGCCTCGCACGCTTCGGCTTGCGCCTGATTGCATCTGTGGGCATTCCTTACTTACAGCCATCAAATGACCTTCGCGTTTTTCGAATGACGGCACTTCTCTATTGTTTCCTTCCAATCCCCGCTCCTTCTCTTCACTTGCTCTTCTTCTCCAAGATCGAGTCTTCCGTTGTCTTTTGAAGAAAGAATTGCCTCTCAATAAACTTGAGGATCTCATCAATCAGGCTAAGCGCATAGAGTCAGCAAAAATTTCACGCGTGCATGAATTCGGAGGCGTTTGAACTTACATAACAGGAGCACTGATAACCACGACAGCCTTCCACTCATTCCAATCAAGAGGGAGAATGGAGAAAAGGGTTTGAAGGCCTGGGGTGTAGAGAAGAGCGAAATGCAGGGCCATGGACAGGGCGATGGCATAGACGAGCATCATGTTCTCCCAGAGAGGCAGAGTAAGAAGCGACTCGCTCGAGGACAGAGCGTTCATGGCGTTGAACATCTCGATGACAACGAGGATAGAGAGCGAGACCGTCGAGGCAGATTTGGCCATGTCATTGGTGAACATGCCACACCCAATCTCGGGGAAATCGGTAGAGCAGCGGTGGAATCGGCTGAGGTGGGAGAAGGAGATTTGAGGACCGTCGACATTGTACATGAACCACCAAGCATAACCCGCGACGGTCGCGAGGCCGACGTAGGTGCCAATAACCAAGTACCGGAAGAAGAGCCATCCCCCAATCAAAGCCTCGTCACGTCGGCGAGGCCGGCGGCGCATGACGTCGTGGTCCGGAGGGTTGAACGACAAAGCGGTGGCGGGGAGGCCATCGGTGACCAGATTGACCCAGAGGAGCTGGACAGGAATCAAAGCCTCGGGCATGCCCAAAGCAGCGGTGAGAAAAATAGAGACAACCTCACCAATGTTAGAGGAGATGAGGTAGCGGATGAACTGTTGGGTGTTGTTGTAGATAGATCGGCCTTCCTCAATGGCAACCTCGATAGTAGCGAAGTTGTCATCGGCAAGTACCATGTCGGCCGCCAGCTTCGAGACGTCAGTGCCAGAGCCCATGGCAATACCAATATCCGCCTTCTTCAAGGCGGGGGCATCGTTCACACCGTCACCAGTCATGGCTACAACCTCGCCAAGAGACTGAAGGAGATCAACCAGCTTAGACTTGTGACCAGGTTCAACACGGGAGAAGAGAGAGGCTGTCTTAGCCGCATCAAGCTGCTCGGCCGGGCTCATATTATCGAATTCTTTACCGGTATAACTCTTTCCACGCAGATCCTCGAGGTCACCGAAGACGCCAATCTTTCGACAGATGCTCTCAGCAGTGTTGCGATTGTCGCCGGTGATAACAATGACGCGGATGCCGGCCTCCTTACACTTCGAAATAGAGCCGGAAACTTCAGGCCGAGGGGGGTCCAACATGCCAACAAGACCGACGAAGGTAAGGTCCTGTTCGATCTGAGCGTAGTGAGCGGTTGAAGTAGCCGATTCCAAGAGAGGGTGAGAACCGATATCGTCGACGCTTGCCAAGGCAATGACACGGAGACCCCGGTTACCATATTCGACAACTTCCGTCAAGAGAATATCGGCGAGTTTCTTATTGAGAGCAACCTTCTTTCCCTGCGATCCGATTAAGGCATGCGTGCACCTCTCAATGATAGTCTCAGGAGCTCCCTTAACAAGAAGCTTCTTCTGGGCGTGATCATTAACCAAGACGGACATGCTCTTCCGGTCCCTCGAGAATTCATACGTGGCGAGACGAGGGTACTGCTTCTCGTACCAAGCGCTAGCATAATGAACACAGTCCTCAGGGGGGCAGTCGGCGGGGGCGCAAGGACCAAGCTTCTCGGCGAGAACCCTCAACGCACCCTCAGTAGGTTCGCCGATAAGGTTAAAGCTGCCAGTACGGGCGTCATAGGCAAGATGAGAGTCGTTGCAGAGCGCAGCGACCTCGGCAATCTGTCGAACCGTGGCCGAAGTCTGGGTGATGTCTTGGACGGCTTGTCCGTCAAACTTGACGACACCCCGCGGAGCGAAAGTCGAACCCTCAACATCGAGTTCCTGAAGATTTGCGCCGGACTCATCAATATAGACAACCTTGTTAACGCTCATTTGGTTGGTGGTAAGAGTGCCAGTCTTGTCAGAGCAGATGACACTGCAGCTTCCCAAAGTCTCCACAGAAGGAAGGCTGCGGACGACCGCATTCTTGGCTGCCATCTTCCGAGTACCAAGGGCAAGGCATGTCGTAATAACAACGGCAAGACCTTCGGGGATCGCGGCGACACCGAGCGAAACTGCGATCTTGAGATAGTAGATGGCGCCCTTGGTCCAGTTTCCATGAGTGGGGTCGCTGAAGTGGGGAATGTTGATGAGCCAGACAAGAATACAGATCACAGTAATCACCTTGGCGAGACTGTCACCGAAATCGTTCAACTTCTGCTTCAAGGGGGTAGGTTCCGAGATTTGCGCGGTGATGCTCTCTTGGATACCGCCGATGGAGGTAGAAGAACCGGTGAGAACAACTACCGCTTTGGCTCGGCCAGTGACCACGGTTGTTCCTGAGAACAGCATGTTGATTTGGTCCTGAAGAACAGCTTTCTCATCGCCAACCACAGCGGCATCATCCTTGCCAACACTCTCGCTCTCGCCAGTGAGGATTGCCTGGTCAACCGCAAAGCTGTTGCTCTCGATTGTCACAAGACGACAGTCGGCAGGGATGCGGTCACCAACAGAAACGGAAATGATATCGCCAGGGACAAGCTCCTCGGCCTTGACACGAGAGATGTGGCCGCCATTCCTCACAACATTGGCTTCGTTTGCAGAATATTCCTGGAGGGCGGCGATGGCCTTTTCGGCGCTGCTTTCTTGGGAAACTCCGACGACGGCATTGAGAATCAAGATGGTCAGAATCTAAGACACGAGGGGAATGTTAGAGCAAAATTCATTGAATGCGATATCGGCTGGAGAATGCGCAAATGCTTAGGCGACAACGTACCACGACGGGATCAACGAATGCGCTCCAGCCTTCTTCTTCCTCAAATAGAGCGAGACCAAAAGAGACTGCGGCGGAGCCGAGAAGGATCAGAACAAGCTGGTCCTTGAACTGCTCAAGAATAAGCTCCCACAGCGGCGTGGGAGGCTCTTCCGGGATGGCTACACCAACATTAGCAATAATTTTCAAGACTTGCCGGTCCTAAACTTCGCGAGGGGCAGGGAAGAAGACGTACAGTTCCTTCCATGCTTCGCACGTAGCGTGATAACTTGTTCATCGGTCAGTCCGTTTGTGGCGTCGGAGTTGAAGGCCTCAATGACATGTTTGGTGGGTTGCGCGTATGCGGCCTCCATGGTTCAAGGGAAGAGTACCGCGCCAGGAGATGCGCCCTGGTCAATTCGACGATAAACTCGAGCTGAACCGAATCGCAATCAACCCCGGCGGTTACGCCTTGTTGTAAATGGGATAAATATAAGGCTCCACGCTTTTTCTAAACCCTCGAGTAAGACTCCAGGATCAAGGCTGAGTGTGGAGGTCGACAAGACAGGTGGGAAATTGGGGCGCGGTCAAGGGTAGCGATGTACCTCTGCGGAATGAACGGCGACGGCTGAAACCTGGGCGGTGTTGATAGAGGACGAGAGATGTCGAAGTTCAGAAAGATCAAATACTAAAAAAGAGAGAAATTTGGAAGAGAAAAGAAAGAAATAGGGACAAGTAAAAGGGGTCCCTGACAACTTCTCCTTTTCCAATCCTACGCTTATGAGAGAAACTAGATTGATGCCGACGATGTGGTTCTGGTGGCGTTTGGACCCTTTGAAGAAGTCTCGAGAAAAAGTGTACGTGTCGTTTAACTACAAGCCAATGGATGACTTCCAAAACCGGAAGGCCATTGAATATTCTGCCCCGCAAAATCCGATCGGCGACTCTCACCGCCTGCCTGTGCCTTGCCAAATGTCTCCGAGCAGGTCCTAGCGAGGCAACATTGGAGCAAGTCGCCCCGTGGGGGGCAAACAGAATGAACAGAATAGAATGATTACTAATCGGAATTGCTCCGAACTCAAATCACATTCCAACTTGGAAGCCACGTTCCGCAGTCTCGAATGAAACGGAAGGTTCGGCCAGCCAGTGAGATTGCCGAAATAAGGCCAAGAGATCCCAGGACGGCAGTTTTAACCCGCTGGCGCATTGATTGATCGGTCCGCTGCGAGATCTTGGGCATTTGGGATTTCAGCAGCAAAACTCTAGTGTGTCAGACCCAGACCAAATCTCAAGAGATTGCGAACGTTGAAACCATAGCACGGCCCGAGAATATCCATCAATTCATGGTGGTCACAAGCTCGATTTCGTGGTCATATTTTACCTCGAACACTACCTTCACCGGACTAACCCCATGTCTCATGTTGCCCGTGAGAGCTGGGCTAGTGCGCCACAACATTCCCATATGATTCCTCTGACGGAATGGGGAATATGTTTTAACCGCATGTTCCGAGCTTGGATGATGTTGAAGAATGTTGTTTCGTGCAACTCGACCCACCCCATGCTATGATACGCAACTCAGTTTTTCCTTTGTCCCTCTCTTCCATGTCCCTCTCCTCTCCTCTCCTCCTGTTTCCAGGGAATCGGGCTCCCCCGACCTCGGCCAATCGTATTCGCTGCCTAGTTCGGCCAGCGGAACGTCCAGCAATTCTTTGCCCAGGGGGATGGATTGAAGTTAATCCTTTCGAATTCCTCGTAACTGTTTTCAGCAACCAAGGACTCATCTGCACCAAACTCCCTTCCGCCTGTTCGGCGCGAGCTCAGATCTCAACCGGCAACATGCAGGAGAAATGGAAAACGGCGGATTTCTCGGATCAGTTCGGTGGTTATGAATTCGTCATCAGATGAGGAGATGTCGAGTCGGCCATGGCTTGGTGGGCGGCAGTATCGAGAAATCAGGCCCAGCTTGCTTGAGTCTGCGCGGAGGTCCGGACTTTAGCGGCGAACCAGGACCAGCCTTTGAGACATTGATTTTCTATGATCTGTGTTCCATGGATTGTTTTTGGGTTTTCCATGCCTGTTATCGAGGAAGCTAGCCCATGATTATTCCCTCGAAAGCTTGATCTAGTCTTAAGTTAGTCGCCGAAGCTGGCCCTATCCACACATTTCAACGTAGAAGGTAACCGGACCTGAGGTGTGATGGCCAAGGCAACTCCAAATCCAGACGATATCTAGTCCGATGTCTTCGGCCCCCTCCATGGCCAAACGTCGCGAACTCGGACAAGCGGTTCTTGTTCCGGCCATGAGGTCCGGCACTCGCTGTTTTTTTTCTGTCTTGATTCGACATAGCCGACATAGCAGACGTGGCAAACATTAGCACGAACATTATTCGTGAGTGAGAATGGACGAGACCTGTTAGTACTTTGGTTTCCGTACCTGGCCGCTTGCGACGGCACCATATCTAGTGCCGAAATTGAGGCCATCTAGAAAACGTATAAACCAGCTCCCGACTACTACCTCGGTGGGTATCACCATGCCCTCATTCTAGCACATTTCCAATTTCTAGTTGCGCAGGCCGCAAGGTTGCTTCACGGTATTAATGCATTCCGATGACTACGACGAGAATCCATTGCCACGACGACCATGACTACGATGCCAACATTGACAACGACCATTACTGCTGTTTGAACTTCTGTCTTGTAACCACATCCCTTTCGTCGATAACCCCCACGGCCGACAGGATTGGCTGTCATATGTCCTTTGGCCTGAAGTCCTTCGCCCTGTGAGCCCAAGGTATCTACAGCTGAGCCCGATCACCAACATAAGGCACTCTGATCTGGTTGGAAGCCACGCTTTGTGGTACGAGGTACGACAGATCTGTGAAACGAGATATCGCGTCCCCCTCCTTCGCCGAACAGAAAAGGATACGGGGCATTCGAACTCAGGGAGTTGCGCAGGCTCCGCCCCAGCCGCCGGCGCCGGCGCCGGCCTACTTGGAGGTGCATCGTCGCGAAGGCTCACGGCCTCTATAGAGAAGAGAGATGGGACAGTCGCGACTGCTGTGATGAGTTGTCCCAGGTTGCAGCTCACGCCTCAAAGTACCGCTCCCAACTGCGACTTCCCTCCTTATACCAAGTACTCCCCGACCCCACACAGGAAGTTGCGAACAAGAAACAGATCCAGGGAGCTCCTGAGGTTCTTTTAGAGAACTGCAGAAAACGGCGTCAAGCCTCAACAGTGGGAGCTCGGACTGCATCTTTCCTCGAGGATCCAAAAGAAATAATAATCATTGATCGAACCCCGGGCCCCCGATTCATCAGCTTCCACTTCCTCACTTCTCTCGCACTTATCCTCTCACCCACCTTGGTTTATGCATCTGCCTATCCAGTTTACGTCTACCTTCATCAAACAGCGTGTAGCCCTGTTTTCAGCATTACACAGGCTCGTAGCGAGCTTCTGTGCACATTGCCCTCTATCAATTGATCACTGCTTACCTTGTTGTTTGGCTCGAGATGGTAGTCTAAGTCTTATCTTACTCTTTGTCCAACCATACCCAGTCCTCTTGTGCATTGGCTGTCGTCTAAGATTCCACAATGGCCCTCGCCGTGACGGCTCCTAGTAGCCCCGAGTCGCCTCTCTCCAGCTCCGACGGAAGCTTTATGACTGCAACCCAGAGGCCAAGCTGCGAAAACCTGGTCACACCATCGAGTCACTCCGGGGATAGGAGTACTGCAGTGCTCCAGATTGTCGATAACCCGGAGAGACCCTCGACACCTATTGCCGAAACATGGACGGAATGGGCCGGGATTGCTTCCCTCCTGCACACCCTCACCGGCGAGCTTAACACCACAGACGATCCGGGCCCTATCCCCCAGATCACCATTGATGATAGTACTCTTTCATCTTCCCCATCATCAGCTGCTTCATCGTCTCCCAGACACTCTCCCAATGAACTCCCATTGCTGCCTCTTTCTGCAACTTCCGATCACCCTGGAGCGTGCTCTTTAGAGCAGAGGGGCCCTTTTCAAAAGTGGATTGACTCACTTCACCGACGTGCTAGTCATCGGTCCAGAAGGTTCGGACACCCGCGACATACGGCCCCCAATGGGTTTGAAGACGGCTTCCACATCCACTCGAAATCTTCATCTGGTTCCTCATTTGCCTTTGTATCGGCCGTGAAAAGTGCTAGCATTGGTATTGGAAGCGTCACCACAAACACGAGGAGCCGCCCCGGCACCATGCATTCTCGATCAAGAACTGACCGGAGCAGTCGGCTTTCTACAGCACCCCCTCGGTTCTCGGAGGATAGCACGCATAATAACGTCGTTTTGGGTGCAATGGATAAGGCTGGGATCAGTCGCTCGATACAGCGCCGGAGCATACTAGAAGAACTTATCGCAACCGAGGAAAATTATATTGGAGACGTGCGTTTTTTGATCAATGTAAGTCGACTCTTTCTTTCTTCCTAGTCTCGCGTTCCCAACTCAAACTAATCTGGGCGGGACTAGGTTTATATGACTACCTTTGCCTCTTTGCCCGCAATATCAGCAGGCCTTAGATCTTCGATCAATCGTAACCTTACCGACATTGTTGAGCTTCACGAGGATATCCTTGGAGAACTCCATAGAGTTGTCCCTAACTCGGAATATACTCAGCTGGAAGTTCCCAAGCCGCCAGAACGTCTCCAGCCCAGGGCACATCAGCGTTGGAAGAGTCTAGACTCTGTCCCCGAGAATGCCGGGCATATGTCCTGGTTACAGCGTGTCCCGGGGATGGTCGCCGATGCCCAGGTTGCTGAAGAAGTTGCCAAAGTATTCGGGAAAAGGGTAAGATGTTTCCCATAGTCGCCTCAGAGGGTGTTCTGCGCAGATTCAGAGAGCTCACTGAATTTACAGATGAACCGTTTCTTCATATATAAGGAATATGGGGCCAAGTACGAAATGATGATCAAAGATATAAACTCGATGCACCGCACCATGCCTGAGTGGGAGAACTACCAACGGGGTGTTGAAATTCTAGCCACATCCCTTGGTTCAAAACAAACCCGATTAGATCGTGCGAAGAAGGCTCTCACCATTGCAGACCTTCTCATGAAGGTGAGGCACTTCCCACGCAACAAGACACTCTAGTTTCATGCTCTGTGGGTTGGATTTTGTGGGCTAACATTGTCACAACACTAGCCAATTCAAAGAGTCTGCCGGTACCCTCTACTGTTTGCGGAGCTTTTGAAGTACACCACCGTGGACGACTGCGCGAATTCACATATGGAGGTTGAGAACACTTTGATTCGGCTTCGGGAAGCGACGGCAGAGATCAACCGAGCTACTGATGATGTGAGGATGAAGTCTATCCTAGAGAAGACGTGGACGCTGCAGGATCGCCTTGTCTTTTCTAACCAGGTATGTGAGATGTGAGATATTGCGAAACTTCTTCTTGTTTTACTCCCTATGTTTTGCCTGTAATTTTACCGAGATAGATGGAGAGGGTCTGATGGTGATCCAGAGACTTGATGCTGCCTCCAAAAACCGAATCCGCTCCTTTGGACATATCAAACTTTGTGGAGCTCTCCATGTATGCTGGTCCTCGAAGGAAGGGGTGCAGGGCCGATACATGGTCTGCCTTCTATACCCGGACGTTCTGTGTCTAGCTTCCGCTGGCAAGGCGGATCAGATTTACACTATACAGCTCTGCGTCGGACTAGCATCCTTAAAAGTGGAGGAGGTTGATAACGGAAGAGGTTGGTCAACGTCTGGCGGGCTTCCGTGCCCTGAATACCGAAGCGACCTGCTGACATTTCGATTGATCTCAGGCTTGCAATGCCACACGGCTCCATATTCTTGGAAGATCGTCTTCGAATGTGATTGCCAGCTGTACGAGGTGATGATGACAGCGTGCACAGCAAAAGAGGAGTTGGAATGGAGGTGCAGGTTAGCAAGCCCCTCCTTCGATCGGGTAATCCAGAAAGAGCCCAACTGGTTCAGCTGGCTTTCCCTCGATATAAAGCCATTGGGCACCGTTTTCGGCAAGCCAGGTAAGTGTGTAGCGGAAAACATTCTCTTAAGCTGAGCACTCTTTCTCCGTGACTCCTCGAAGTTGATGATGGGACCTTGTTCCGAAGATAGTAACTAACGAGTGCTTCCTGGAGACAGGAACTGTGGCTCGGCGCCTTTCAATCCACAGAGCTACGACAATCAATCCAAAGTCATCACTTTGCCAGGTCATCCTGAAAAATACCTGCGTGGTAAAAGACCCATCACACGCAGCGGCGACTGCATCAATGAATCGCTCCCAGTCGCTGCTTACAACACATCATCGAATTCCTATCTTAGCGCCGTCGCGCGGAGAGAGAGCCAGAATCGAGGCTCTTCTGGTGGACGTTTGGAGCCGTGATATCCTTCCTTTCCACGGGATGACCACAAGGTCAAGAAGCGAGCACCTTGTGCGGTCGTCTGCCTCGTCTGTAATGCGAAAGTTGAGTGTCGCGAGTATTGCTAGTTCCTTTAGTCGCCGACCGGGCAGCCTCACGAGTCTGCCTAAGACATCTGCGGACACAGACGCTGGGGAATGTGATGAGGGCAGTGGGAACGCCTCGCACCACGAGCCCGATAGTCCGATCGAGTGGAAGTTAACATTTGGTGAGGACGCTGGATTGCCAATGATCCAGGACGAGAATGAGGCGAGGACACCAGACGTTATTGACAGCCATCTGTCTCCGTATGATCACCCCCACGACCTGTCCGACGGCCGCCCCTGCGACGCCGGCGCAATTCGGCCAGAGCTTCGTAGACAGGAGCTGCTCGCCACCCACAACGTCCCAGGCTCCTCTACCTTCGAGAAGGGGGCAGGAGAGGCAGAGGACCCGTCTATCCCGGCTTGGCCTTTGCCCAAGCCGTCGCCAGAGTTGCCAGAAAAGGAGAATCAGCAACCGGAGAAACAACCGAGAGAGATTGAGAAGCGGGAATCGAAAAGATGGCCCAAGGTGCCGAAGGGAACGAGTCGAAGGAAGGGAATGGTGTTATCTGGGATCAAGAGTATTTTTACATAAACAGCATGCGAGGCTGGGCTTCTTTCACGAGTTCGTAAGGCCTTTGGCCTTGCACTTGTTCGTACTGATACCGGCTCGGGTTAGAAGGGGGTTTGCCCTCCGTTTCGAACAAGGCTACTGTTTGTTACTGAGGAGATAAAGGCGTCTCGCCTGGAATAGACGGTGGGAGGTGTTGGAACAGCTGAGCTTGAGGAGTTGTGTTTTTAAGTCATTCATTCATCGATACCCATTTACTAGTAAAGGGGGATAAAGGCGTACTTGTTTATAATGCTAGATCCGTTCATTCTATCTTAGTGAGATCAAGGGGTCAATGGGAAGCGAAAATCTGCAGCGGTATGCCCAACCATATCTAGAGTGTCCCTTATCACCATCATCAACTTGATTGTGTAGACCATATTCCCTGAGATTGGTAGGATTACGAAGAAGCAGATCCCTACTACGGCGAGAGAGGCTAGACTCGCCGACGAGCATGGAGAGGGAATCACATGTTGGACATTGCAATCAATGCCTGGCTGCCCCTCGCAGGAGTTAAAAGGCAATTCAGATCAATTGACGCCAGGTCAATTGTTGTCTACGCTGTGTGACGATGGATACAGCACGCTAATAACGTGGGCAGCTAGATGAGGTAGGTAGTAGGTGGTGGAGCACTCCAAGCAGGGCGTGTCTTGTGAATTGGAGGAAGTTTAAGATAATGCCACTTTTCCCATTTTCCCTTGCTTGTTGAGGGTAGCTCAAGGCGAAATTCTAGTATTTAGTGGCTGATATCCTCTCGAGTCAAAATTATCAACTGTGGCGGAAGAAAGCAAGGAGCAACGGCGAGAGAGCCGACAAACACGTTTGGGCGATTACGAAGCACGATGCCATTGAGGGTGAGGCTTTTCAATCACACGGGCCTTCGGTAAGGATCGAGCTAGCAAGGGGTCGGTGTGCAAAGGCTCGAGATCATATTGGTCTCGGTAAGTGGCCTCGCTTTTTTTCAAATCAGCCAGCTGAGAGATGAGGGATAGGCTGGTGAAGAATCTTGGTGCGTTTGGATTCTGGTGGCTGGGGCGATTCTGAGGATGTACATACTCCGTAGGTGTTGGTGGCAGGGGGTAACGGAGGATTGAAGTGTTCCCATTCCTGATGGTGCTTCTAAAGGATGCCCAATCAGAGGCTGCCTACAGCCGCCGATATTGGGTCTCGCCGGGGTCGGGGCGGGGCTGGCCTGGGCCAACATTATCCGGCATCCAGGCGGTGCCGTACATTAGCGTGCGTGAGGGGACAGCGGAATACGTGCAAACGGTAGAGAATTCGCTTGCATTGTGCCCTCGTCAACCAAGGACGAAGTACATTGGTAGTTTGTTGAACGAAGTAATCACTTGCTGATCAATTCCGTTAATGTTCTTAGCGAGCGGGAGAGATAGCCGAACCCTACCAAGGCGATGAAGAATCTGTAAATTAATGACCGTCAAATCAAATGCACAGGACCACCTGCAGTCACTCATTGCCTATTTTGATGGGCTGCGGTTTATTGTACGTTTATTGTACGAGCCCGATTTCGATGGCCTCATGGAGACTAGAGTCTCTTGCCCCCCGATAAGACGGCTTCCCGTTCTCATCTAGCAGAAAAGCACCTGCGACGCTTCACCCCTGCTGAAGCGCTCGAGGCCACCGTGGATGGTCTCATGGAGACACCATTCAGAGATACCATTGTGCGAGGAATGCCCTATTTCCTCGCCGCGGAAGCGGTCTTTGATAGGATCTCCTGGCCTTGCACCAGAACAAAGAACAATCTCGTGCCACTTTTTAGTGTCAGACACAAGAAAGGGCGCCAACTCGCGGCCCGGGAGATCCTCGTCTGACCCAACTCCGTTCGGGCTTCCAGGCCGCAAGCGCGACCGGAGAAAGCATCCTCAAGTATGACAAAAAGCACGGAATGGACAGGCACAGATGGTCCGATATACTGCTTCGTATTTGATGGGACAGAAACTTTGACGTCTCCGGGATGCGAACCAGATTATTATCTCAACCTAGGGAGTTGGGTAGCATTTTTTCCCTCTCGTCTCGTGGCACTCTCCTGGGGAATCGAGATGGGAGCTAGTGCTTCGGTCGAGGGCTGTTCCGAAGTAAGCGCAGGACGATATATAGTCCCAACTCGCTACTTCGTAAATATTCGTAACACACGCAGGTACGGTGGTGGAATGCTTATTCCTGGCCCAAACAGGGATATGTGGATGGCTGGGCGAGCTTAAGGGACGAGGGGTGTCCTGGGACGAAGATGGGTCTTGGTGGCGCATAGTATCCTCCGAGCGGGTCTTTTCTCAAACACCTTTTGCTTCATAGTGGAGATCTCAGAGTCTCAGATTATGGGATGGCATGAACATGGAAAAACCTTGATTTTGCCCGTGGATTCTAGTTGGAGATATTGAATTAGGCGTGTGTAAAATATTTACAATTTTTTCGGTGAAAATCCCCAATTTTTTGGAGTGTTCTTCGGCATGGAAGAGTCTTCGCTGGTGTCGGCTGGTTGACCGCCAAGATACGAGATGCATCGATTTGATTCTAAGAAAAGAACAAAAAATTGAGCTGAGGGAAAACCTAGGATTACATAACCAAATGTACTTCAATTGTTTAATTGTTGGTTGGACATTGATCTCGGGAAGCGGATCAATCAAATCCCTGGCTGCAGTCCGAGCCATGGCTTTTTGGCACACTCCACCATCCTGGTGATTGATGCGTTGTTCTTGGCGTCGGACGAGCATGTTTGCATGTTCACCAGGGATCTTCAAGAACTACTTGGATTGAATTCACTACTTCGTAGTATGAGTAGATTGATTTAATAGGACAGACACAGACAGGCACAAGATGTGACTACTATGGAATCAAGAATTACTTCGGGATACTTCGTACCCATCACCATGTCGTGATGCTCTCAAGCTCCAAGGTTGGCTGAAATGGCAGTGGTACCTGTGATGGCTTGAAGATTCGCAGATCGCCTCGAGGTAAAGGCACCATGAGGATCACATCTTCTTGGCTGGAAATCAAGTACCTGTACTTGTTCAAATTTTAAGTTGCGGAGGCGAGCGTTGACTGGGAGCTAGGGTGGTACCAAGCACCACTTTCGGGCAAGTACGAGAAGCACGAGAGGCACACGCAGTCACAATCACGGTGTTAGCAGACAGAGGAAGCACGACCGTCAAATGCATGCACACCGTCACCGCATACGAAGTGGTGTAAGTGTACGAAGTACGAAGTATTAGTGTAAGTACGTACATACATCAATTGATACTTTCTGTGGTCGCATAGTGGAACTCGGTTGCTGCCAAGAAGAGTCGAGGGGTGTGATTGGCCCCTGTCCTTTCTCTAACCGCCCAGCCCCTGCACCCCCCCTCCTACGACGTGCCGGATTCGCCCAAAGCAGTGAGTGACGATGAGTGACGAAGCTGGGGAGACGCTCCAATATCGCTTCCTTCGTTCTTTCCCCAACCCACGGAGCCTAGAGACTTGGTCAAAAATGCTCAATCAAAATGCAAGAACAAATAGTCAAATAGTCCGTAGGCGCCCCATAAGATTTGCCATGCTTCGCTCATACCCTTCCAAGACCCAAGAAGCGCCATTCCTACAGGAAATCGGCCTATCTGCAAGGGTTCCCGCATAACCTTTTTTTCCTTCGTCCGGGTCTCCCACTTGGTCCCCATCCCATGGCTGGCGGCACGCCTCATGCTTCTTCGGTCCCGACCACACCCCCCGGCCCAGAGTCTGTTCTTAAAACTAGGAGTGTCGCCGCTCTCGCCCGTGGTCGACCACCTCCTGCTTCATATCCTCACATAGCAACGGTCCTGTCTGATCTTCATACCTCCCCTTTAATGCAACGACGAAGAACCGTCAGACCCCCTGCCGTGAACCAGGAGTGAAATCCGACCTACCTCAAACCCTCTCGAAGACTTGCCCGTCTATTAGTGGCATACCACTTCGACCCTCGACACATGCTGCCTTTCCCCATACTAAACACACTACTCTTCACGGTCAAACACCTTCTGCCTCAGATCGTGTCTTAATGCCCAGTCCACTTGAACGGTGTACTATCGTCCCACTTTTTCTCGATTCTTCTCCTCGGTGCTCTCTTGCATGCTACATTTCCCCTGTCCGCCGCCCTCCTCGATCTCCAGAAAAGCATTCACATTCAGTCCCATGCCGCTCGGATGCCAGCTGTCATCATAGATCGGATTACCAGAACGTGGATCTCCAGACCTCCTCGGATTAGCTTCAACCTAGAAACATCCGATACCCATCAGCAAGGGCTGTCAACTAACCTGACACGCCCTCCCAAGCCTTATCGGCTGCCTGCCCTGGCCCTGCCCACTGGGCCATAACGGCACCCCAGGTTCCTAGTCTCAGCCTGAGGGACCCTCTCTGAGACGCACCCACACGATTAACATTGCTTGGCTTTTCTCTCCCCCCATCCCCATCCTTGACGATCCCGAAATCTGCCCGCCCCAATATAGACTTCTCCGTCCCCATCGGACTACGACTTTAACGCTTACACTCCCACTCCTTTCTCTCTCCTTCTACCCACCCTTCCTTTCTTTGCTCGTCAGCGCTGCCCGGTAGCCTGTCGATAGCGTTCTTTTTAACATCGACTGGTTCTTTCATTTCTTGTTCAACGCTTTCGCCCTACCAGGTCTGGATACCTGCTTCCTTTCTTTTTCCTCTCTTTACTAGTTACTCCTATTGTTTTCCCATCCGCCTTTTTTTTTTTTTTTTGTTCGCGTTCGCCCGACTTCGATTCGTCTTTTTTCGGATTTCTTCGACAGAGCCGCCGGTTTATTCCTTGTAGTATTATAATACAGAACAGAGGGCAGATCCCGACGACCTCACTCACCCACCAGTCTTTCCTAATAATCCTACATTCGATCGATCCAATCTCGAGGAACCTATTGTTTGTGGGCAATTGCTTGGTCAAGAAACGGAAAGAAAAAGTAAACCGAAAGGGAACGCGAGGCTTGTTAAGCGGATCTGTGCAAGGAATCGAACCGACTCGAATTCGAACCGAACCGAACCGAATCTTTTACTCTCTACCCGTCACCCGAAATTTAGACAGTCAAGATGGGCAGACTTATTAAGAACCACTGGGCTCGACTTATCGTCCTCAGCGCTTCAGCTTGTATGTTACGCCCTCGAAGGAGATCTCCCGCGAAGGGAATGGACTTTTCTGCCTTTGCTTGGCGGAGTGAGCCTGTTCAAGGAATGATCGAGGTTTCTTGGACGGTGAACCTTTGATTGCTAACTTAACCTTTTCCCGTGTTTAGACCAGGTTGCTGCTGCGATCGAGAGCTTTTTCTGGCCCAAGATCTTCTGGGACTTCATCACGCTGTCCTTAGATGCTGCAGTGAAACCCATCCCGATTCTGCAAGTAATAAATCTTGTGTTGGGTATCGTGATGTTCGCTTTCGAGTGGCCTTTGCCTCTCCTCGCGGGAACATCTCTTCACCGAAGCCTCGAATGTCGCTTGGCGACCATGCCCCTTGCCGCTTTGGCTGCCGCCCTCATCTACCAGGGAACCAACGCTGCCCTCTATTACGTTATCGGCATTTTGGTGTACTTCTGGGCTTACAGCGAAGGAGAGGTTTGTGTTCTCCACTTCTATGTGTATGTCCCTGAGTAGCCGGTTACTGACATTTTCTACTCTAGATTATTTGCGCGAAACCTTGGACCCTTCCCCAGCGTGGACGAGGCGGTGCGAGGGCGTAGGTCCCGCACTGGCAAAGAACAATTGGACTCCCACCTGTCGCGCCTGGCAACTCTGCGGTTTAGCTGCAGTCGATAGCTCTTCATTGAGAGACTTGTGTACATATCCAGCCGCCGAACATGTCTTTACTCTTCGACTTATCTAGAGGGCCAAGGAGCTTGAGCATTGTTGTTGTACTTGCAGATAACAATGTCCTCTCGTCTCTTTAACCAAGACAAAGAGCCCATTTTCTTACAATATGCTTCTTTTTTCACTTTTCGAGTTTCCAGTTTTCACGCAACATATATTGCATTAGCGTTTCCTTTGATCTTATTCTCCATTTTGACAGTCGATTTCACAACATGCATTCTCTACGATCGAACCGGTCCATCAAGAAGCGTATCCCGCGGGAGCCGAAAGCCGATCGACATCTAGAACCCCGCTCGGATCCTCGGTTATCGTACGCTGTTGCTATTGGCCTTGAGAGGCTGATTTTATGGTCTTAGTGGATGAAGATGTAGTTGGGGAACGAGCGGGGGAGAGGGTACGGGATGAGGGTTGTGCATCCTAGAGGTGGAATTTTCTTCCGTGTTTAATGGAGGACTGCTCGAGTTTACATCATGAAAATGTGCTTTTCGTGGCGATGGATCTAGCAGAAAACATATCCGGGGCCGTTGAGGCCACGATGGATTTTTCTACAGGGGACGGGACTCTTTGTTCATGTTTGGCAGCGGAGGATTGTTTAGCTTACGGGGTCCCGAATGAATGATGAAATGGATCATTTACTATCGCCAGGAACAATAACGAATTGAAATTCCGCCAATGCCTTTGTCCAAACTCGATCGTGACTATTTCTGCGTATTCAGTCATCTTTTTCAACACTCTCCCATCTTGAGGCTCTTGCCCCTGCCGTTCTCACGCCTCTCGGGAATCACCGAGACAAAGAAACCCTTTTCTGCATAAAAACTTTAAAAAAAGCCTCCTACCAGCACAATGGGCGAATTTTTCTTCCCCTTTCATTAATGGGGTTCCATCAAAGAGGTTGCATGTTCATGGGGCCGAGTCCCGCTCAGGCCAGGTCCGAAACGGATTGGAAACGAGGTTATGCAGATCACTGGCAGGGCTGTGCCTGAACTTTATTTTCTTACTGCGTTCTGAGGAATAAGACAGTTAAAACAGTATATATTGGTTGAAAGAGGTAAATCGTGAGGAAGATCATCTGTCCATGATTCGATTATAGTTTGTGCGTGTGTCTACTTGGGAAGATCTGGGCCATGATTTACATATGGGAGGTTGTTGAGGTGGTGTTGAGGCGTGGGATGGGTATTCCGAATTAGGTAGGTGGGAGAAGTTGGACCCGGCCGGGGTGTTCCGAAGGTTTAGTCAGCCGTGGACGGCAGTGCCGGCTCGAGACGGGGCTCGGCGTGCGGTCGTGGTGGGGACTCGGAGGGGCTGTGGGTTGGGATTTCCTTTGTCATTGTTGGAGGCATTGGCATGAGTAATCCTTGGAGCCGGAGCTAGTTCGGATGGTAAGACCAAGGGTGACGATTATTACCCTGTGGAAAAGAACTTGGGGGAACTTGGAGGACCAATGTCGAATGAGGTCATTGACGAGTGATGATCTGTGGGAAGCAACATTCGCCTCGTGTGCACTAATGATGGATCCTCCTCGGGCCGCCAAGATATCGAATCCGGGGCTAGCACAGCACAGCTTTCTGCCTGTATTCCATTAGGGTTCTCGGCGAGCCCCAAGTTCCTGATCCTTTGAATATGGAGAGAGCTCTGGAGCTTCCTAGACGGGCAGTTTGCCATGTGCTTAGTCGACCGGAAACAGGAACAAGCTCTCGACCTAGCTCTTAGCCCAACTCTTGACGGCAGGATCTCCTCCACGGCGGGAGATACGTATAGCAGGGAAATACTCCGTAGGGGAAAATGATGCCATATCCACGAGTTTATTCGAGTCAAAACGTGATTGTCCACTCATCTCGAGGTTGTCAAGAGTGGTTGAAAGTCACCTGAGAATGATGTATACGAGACTTGGCAGAACGGTGTCGGACATGTGTGATGCGGGGTATAGTGTACCTATGACGTAAGGGTTACTGTATTGTCAAGGCCAGGTGGGCGGTTGCCGACGACATTGCGCTTGCCTCCGCGCCAAGGTGCCGTGGTAAGCCTCGTCTTATTATCAGATCATGATCTGGGAGGCATCGAGCCGAGTTCGGTTTGCTGTATTTATAGGTGGATGTTTCCTTTCTGGATTATTACAACTTAACCATTGACTGCCATAAATCCATCCTGGCGACTACAGAATACCCAAACGAACGGGACCACCCACTCAAACCAACAACGAACTTCATACACCAACAAATAACCCAAGAAAGACACAGAACCATCATTGAAAATGGCACGTGGAGAAGCCCAGAAGACTCGAGTTCACCTTAGGGGCAAGCACGAGGACTTTATTGTCTTTGTTGACGACTCGGAGACGTACAAGAAGTGGATGTCGGACAAGTCAATTCCCCTTCCTCACTTCATCTCTAGCTACAAGATCTTTAGCACCGGCGGGTAAGTGAAATCCCCTTTTCATTTACTTTCGACCCAATATGGAAGCTCGCTTCTTGTTTGGAGCATTGTTGGGGATGAAATTAACATGGGTACCTGCTGCGTTTAGACAAGGAGCCCAAGGCATCTACGATGCTCCTCCTAGGGCGATACTAGAGAACGAGTTCAACACCTCGAATGAGGACGACATTATCAAGAAGATTCTTGAGGAAGGTGAAGCGCAAGAGATTGAGGTTAGTAAATCAGTGACCCCCCGCTCTGGATAATAAGGTATTTTACTGACTGCCAGTACAGATGCCGGAACGGCAAGGAAGCACCAACGATTCATTCAGCTCGAACAGAACCCGAACTTGAATTCGTGTATAATACTAGTTGCGGAGGGGGGGAAGCTGGGTGCTATGTTCAGCAGGCGATGATGTCATTGAAGGAGGAGGGGCTTGCATGCCTAGTCTTAATGATTGACAACATTTACTGTACGAGTGAGAAAAAAAATTATTAAAACGATTCAGAAGAAATCCTCTTTCCTTGTCCTACGAGGCCGATTGTACTGTGATGCTGACGACAAGCTGATCTTCGGGGTTCACTAACGATGATGTTAAGTCCGAAACGAATCGGGATCCAACCCGAAAATTTACCGTCCTCAGGCGTTATGCCATTCAATTACTCATTTTGATAACGATGGGCTCCATCAACATCAGGGCAGGGATGATGCGAGCGCTTTTCTTTATTCTCTTGATTCCTTCACCTATTTGAATTCCGATATCTCCTGCCTGTGATGATACGGACGAGCGATTGAACATTTATCGACAACCTAAACACGGGCGAATCCCGTAGTTCACAAGCCGCGCGGCTAGGGAGGCTACACATTTCACCACGATGGTCCCGCTCCCGCTTTTCAAGCTTGCGGCTCTCTTCGTCCGCCACATCTCCAAATATGGCGCGGTATGTCCCCTGCTCCAGCTATTTCTTCTCTCCAGTCACTAAATTGCATGCCTCCACGGGGGAAAAATATCCAAAAGAAAAAATCGCGAGACTAATGGTCCCCACAGAACCGTATCAAGACAGCTGCGCACGACCACCAGGGCTTCCGAGCATTCGCGGCGCGGAACGGTCAACGGATACACCAGATCAACATGAGATTATCGGTCGCATCCCTCCGCAACGTCGATGCCGAAATGAAAGCGAAAGACTTAGCCGAAGCGCCTACAGTGAAGACGAAAGAACAAATAGAGAAAGAAGCACAAGAAGCCAAAAAGGGTGGCGGCGAGAAGGCTGCCGGCGGTGAGCCCGCCCCGGCGAAGAAAAGCGTATGGAGGAGACAGTTCAGACAATTGCCCGAGGCCAAAGCCGTGGCGCTCTTCGCCGACGTGGTGGGCGATATGTTTATCCTGGGTGTGGCGGGCGGGTTGTTGATTTTCGAGTATTGGCGGTCGTCGGGAAAACCGGATCAGAACTTGGAAAGGATCAAGGCGTTGACGGAACGGGTGGAGGAGTTAACGGAGAAGGAGGAGGAGCTTTTGAAGGCGGAAGAGAAGCAGAGGGTGAGGATGGATCAGTTGGAGGAGGCGTTGAGGGGTTTGAAGGATCCGAAGAGTAAGAAGCCGCTGCTGCCGAGCTTGCAGCCGAGTGAGCCGCAGCTGCAGTCGACGTAAGGTTTTGCTTGGTGAGGGAGAGGAGGCTGCCGGGGGCCCGATGCTTCAAGAGTACACCGTTGTGGCTCCTGAGTGGTGTTTTTTTTCTTTCTTGGGACACAAAACTTGTATGATAATTGGATCAGAGAAAACGACGCAGCACCATAGAGGCAGTCATGGGGCTATCTAAGAGTAGGTAGGGACTCTCACGACTGCCGGCTGCGAGAAGTCATGTCACTCCGCTGTCCAAATACGGGAGGAAGGAACGACTAGCTTTATTCCTTCCGATATACCAAAACTCTCACTACATCTCAGGATAGACTAGGATCATAAATTTCATATCTCCAATCAGTTACCGACGATACCCTCGATATGTGAAAGCGTCCAATTAGTATCCACGACTTTCTGTTTATCCCGTCCTTTTACTATTACTTTATGGCCGTATGATCCCTGACCATCTCGTCTCTCTTGTTGGTGTCAACGCTAACTGAGGCCGGGGAAAAAAGACTACAATGCTTTGCTCTTCCCTACGTAAGCGATCAGGTTGGGCCACCGTGGTTCCTGGTATCCTCGCGGATAAGTCACTGAAGTGGAGAGGTAAGGACCGGCGTAAAAGTTCTAAGCAAGAAGTGAGCCCCGTCACCCACCCACTGACAGAAATGCATTTAGAGGCGCAAATTGGTAGCCATGATGTCGCGTTTCCGGTTCTTCAGCCGGGTAAACGCACGAGGACCTTTAGAATCTCCCTGTTCACGACCACGGATATCGAGGCATCAGAGGGGCGAGAACGCCTGAAGACGCTGGCTCAGCTTAACGGCGGCAAGGACATAGCTGCTATAGTTTTGGTGGGAGAAACCGAGGGATCAGAGCCGGGAGAGGAGAATCGCCAAGGCAATGGTATGAGTGCATTTCTCAAGCTACAAGTCGAGTAAGTTCCGCCACAGGGGCTACGTAACGAATATGGCTGGGAATGGCGTGGCGTCTAATCTTGGGGTCTAGAATTGCGATGGGTCTACCGATCATGCTGCTTCCATTAGTGTCGCCGTCGCACTTACATGAGACCCTGAGTAATCTCAGAAGGCAGATGAACCTGGCCCATGGGCCCGAACAACCGGGGACGCAGAAGCGGATGGACGACATGTCTCGGAGAGTTGCGCAGGTCGCCTGCTGTGTAATCGGGAACCCGCTATCGGAAAGGCAAGCACGGGTTCTATGCACGATTTCGAATAGCTTGAAAGATCTGGCGGAAAAGACGACGAGCGCGGAAGGGCAGGCTTTGTTGCGCAGGTCTTTGGGCGAGCGGGATGCGGATCGGATTATCGAGTTCTTTGAGGGAGGACCGCGGTTGATCTGATGAACTGGTTGAGCAGGATAAGAGGGACTGATCAATCATGAGTCGCGTGCCGGGTCTTGATGCTGATTCAACGGGGATCGAAGACTTGAATGCTTCCATGCTCCATTCTTCAAATGTCCAGATTTAGAAATTATCGGAATTTGTTGCATTGATCAATCAATTGATCGCTGGAGGAGTTCTGGGATGGTAGGATACAAGCAGTGCAGATGTGGAGATGGCGGTGGTGGTTGCAGCCGCTGTCGTCTTCGTTGCGCGGCAACCAAATTTGGCGTGGAAGATACACAAACCACACCGCACCAGAGCGTTGCCCACGAAATCCATCGCTTCAATGTTCCCATCAAATCCCGGAGCACACTTACACTATTACTGATACACACCACAACCCTCTCCCCAAACTCCGGCTCTACTCTCAGCCGTGATAATTCCTCCCTAATTCCCCCCCGTTGTTGTGGGTGTGTAAGGCTATTCCCATCACGGCGCCTCGAGCTTCAGTTCTCATCACAACACAGCCGTATGCACTCAAGGTGTAGACGTGTAACAAATGTGAGTTCTTCCTTCCAAGACCCGAGTCCCCTTTTTCACTTGGTTTACTTTTTCTCTTTGTGTATCCCTTTTCTATTTGGGATGACTACCCGACTAACTGGAGACATCTCGTAGTCCCCTCCTCCTCATTGTTCCCCGACAGTTTCGAGCGAGGAAGAACCCGATCTCCCGCCCATACGATTCTCTCGCGCTTCCGAGGTCTGAGGTTCCGTTACAGCCCAGGCCCTCATCCTGTCGGACCCTCGATCGATTCGAACCGCAATGGCCCAGAGGCTGGCCGTAAAAGGGGGCATTGACCTAGAGGCTCTGTCGCCTAGGGACGCGAATGCCCAGAGGATGCCAAACAACAAGGCAGCCGAGCTCAAGGTCAAGGCCGCGCAATTCAAAGCAGCCAAGGAGAAGGAACATCCCCCTCCGCCTCCCGCTCAAGTTCTCGAGCCGCCCACTCCTAGCAATCCCAAGGGCTCCGTGTATCAGGTCGGAAAGCTCCTCGGAAAAGGAGGCTTCGCCATCTGTTACTATGGCCTGCTGGAAGGTACTAAGCAGCGATACGCTCTCAAGATTGTGAAGAGCAAGATGCCGCCCAAGATGGAACAGAAGGTATGTCTGGCGATGGTGCTGTCCTCCGTGTCTGTTGTCTTGTGTGAATAACATGCTGATCCTTGACCCTTGCCGACGCGTTTCAGTTTCAAACCGAGCTGCAAATACACTCCAAGATGAAGCACAAGAATATCGTCAACTTCCTACGCGCATTTAGCTTCGAGCAATCCACATACCTCATCCTTGAACTCTGTCCCAACGGCTCGCTCATGGATATGGTCAAGAGGAGAAAAGGTCTCACCGAACCAGAAGTGCGCTTCTACGCTGTCCAGATTTCTGGTGCTATCAAATACATGCACGGCAAAGGAATCATCCACCGTGACCTGAAGATGGGCAACATCTTTCTCGACTCGAGGATGAATGCCAAGATTGGCGACTTTGGCCTCGCTGCCTTGGTGGTGACCGGACGAGATATGCAGACCATAAGACGTACCACTCTCTGCGGCACCCCTAACTACATCGCCCCCGAGATCTTGGAGAAGGGGAAGAAGGGCCATGACCATAGCGTAGACATTTGGAGCTTGGGCATTATAATGTACCACTCCCCGGCCCCGTTGACTCTGAAGGAAAGAAGTAAAGGAAAACGCTAACATATTTCCTGCTAGGTTTGCGATGCTCACCTCAAAACCTCCTTTCCAATCCTCAACGACCGACGAAATCTACCGCCGTGCGCGTGACCGCGATTACGAATGGCCTGATCCGGAAACAACCCAAAAGTTTATCAGCGGGGAGGCCAAGGACCTGGTCGCCAGTATGCTAGAGAGTCCAGAGTCCCGTCCCGACCCGGATTCCATCGTCCAGCACCCCTGGTTCCGCGTAGGCTACATGCCTGTGCCTGCCGATATCACACCCAGGCTTCGCGAGCTTCCACCTGAGCGCTCGGAGTTCTACATGGATGAATTAACAGAGGAGCAATACAAGGAGTCCCTTGAAAACTTGAGGACTCTTTCTATGGACTGCATGGTTGGCCCTTATGCCCCCGTGCAGGTGATCCACTCTCAAGTATGGAAGGAGATGGCTGCCGAGGAGAAGGCTTGCCTCACTCCCATGATTCCCTTAGCAGAAGGAATTGTTTACCGACCGTTCGATGAGTGGCTTGGAGAGCAACCTCAGTCTTCTTCTTCCGGCCGGGTGCGCAGGCTATTACCCTCGCATCAACAATACCAGCAGCAGCAACAGCCGCCGCCCCAACAGATCCAGGCGCAAATACCCCAAAAGCTACAGACCGTCACTGAAGACTTGACGACCAAGTCTGCTACTGCGCCGACCGGTCTACTTAGGCAACCCCCTCAGAGCTTCGCCGCCCAGCAGCGAGCGCAGGGTCGACCCGCAGCTGTAATGATTCCTCGAGCTCCCCCCTCTTCAACCACCTCCATCAACTCCGCCGCGTCGACTCCAATGGCCCCTCCTTCGACGGTAAAGACTTCTATGACGGCCGCCAGTACTGTTTCCCGGCAACGAGGGGCGACGTCCGAGAGGACCCAACAACAAGCCCTTGCAACTATCCAGCGTGAGGAGCTGCGCCTTGGGTTGCGCTCGCGTCCCCGGAGGGAAGGACATCAGGTCGCTGCCGAACCTCTCGCTCTGCGATCGCGTAGTGAAACGATCCCAAGAATCGATTCGGAGGCGTCAACCAGGACCAAGTTGCCATCCTCCTCAGGTCACACTCGCGCGGCCTCTTCTGCCTCGGCTGAGCGTCAGACATTGACTCGGGAAACTCAATCTGCGCCGGCCACCGTAAGAGGACCATCTACTCCCATGATTAAATCATCTCTTTTCAGTCCCTTGGAACGCACGGCGGAGGTAGCCGGTACTCAGCCCGATATCATCCTAAGCCGTCTGCAGCGATTACAGACCGAGCTGGAACGAGCCCTCAACGCGCGCACAATGGCCATCATCACATCCAAGACTGTAGCGCCTCCTCACCCTCAAGTGGTCGTGAAGTGGGTTGACTACACGAACAAGTTCGGCCTCGGCTACATCCTAAACGACGGCAGCATTGGCTGCGTCCTGCGCGAAATCGCGACGCCCGAGGGAAGCAAGGCAGTGCTTCTGCCCCCGGCCTGCATGGTCATCCAAGACTCGGAGCGCCACGTCCAGCTCCGCCAAGACGAGCGATACGCCGACAGACACCAACCGGTCCCCATGAATCGAAACGTCCACTTCTTCGAGAACCGCGGAGAGGCGGGACTCGCGCAGCTGACGGTGTCGCCCGAGGAGTTCCGCGTGCCCGTCGGCGACGACGGGGTGCCCGCTAAGCTCGGGCCGGGCTCGGACGCGTACCAATATCGGAAGCGGGAGAGGATTATCCTCTGGAAGAAGTTTGCAAACTACATGATCGCTTATGGGAGGGATGATGGAGTTGCGGGCGATGCATCACCGCTGAAGGAGGCTATGCCGTCGGGCATGGAGGAGGTTGATCCGGCTCAAGTCGTCATTTTCTATCAGAGATTTGGCGACGTTGGCTGTTGGGTATTCTGCGACGGCCACCTCCAAGTAAGAATCCCCTCCACTGTTTTATTTACATCATTCATACTAACAACTTTCGCTCTTTTTGCAGTTCAACTTCCCAGATCACACAAAGCTCGTCCTCGACTCGACGGGCACCTGGTGCCACTTCTGGCACCTCCCCGAATCCGCCGCCACCCAGCTCGCCAACACCGGCAAGCTGATCCCCAACGCCCTCGACGAGCGCGGCGTACTCTCCTACCCCCTCCAAACCCTCCTCAACTTCCAGACCAAGCCCAACGCCACGCGCTCCACGCGCTCAACCACGGCCTCGACGCGCCGCCGACCCGAAATCCCCCCCGAGCTGCAGGGCATCCCCGCAGCCAACGATTTCCGCCGCAAGGTGGACTTCATCAAGCGCGTGGTCAAGGAATGGGTGTCCAACGGCGGCCTCGGGAACAGCTCCATGAGCCGCGAGAGCAGGCTCCGGTGGACGGGGTTCCGCGAGACGGTCAACGTGCCTATCCCGCAGAAGCACGTTTGGGTTACCGTCGGCGCTCGCTGGGGTGATCGGAGGCTTACGGCGTATGTGGATCCGAGGAAGCCGGAGGAGATTGGGGAGGATATTGATGAGTCGAGGAGGAAGAAGGTTGCTACGAGGAGTGACATGTAAGAGAGGCCGAGGACAACAAGTTGTGGGATATATATACCCTTTGGTCTGTCAAGGAGTTTGTTTTTCCTCCGTTTTCTTCTCCTTTCTTTTGCCGTCTCTCTTTTCGTTCTGCTTGGGATTCTGCGGGATAAAGAAGGGCGTTCCGGGATGAATATCTTCTCCTTTTTCTAATTCCCATTCATTTTATTGCGTTCTCGTCTCAGGGCTTCGACTGTCCTTTCCAAACCAACGACCAACAGTCGCGCTCTGTTTCGAGGCAAGCACACACAAACTTACGAAGCCATGAGACTCATGACGACTTGTTTGATTTTTTTTCGTTTTCCCTCAGCTTGTCCTTTTCTTCCTCTTCTTTTTCTTCTCATCAGTTCAAGTTTTTGTAAGCATAGCACCAGAGGCACGCACACACCCTTACGCACATTGCGGAGATCATTTCTCGAAGAGAACCCCGGACAGGTTTTGTTGATAGGTATATACGCTTACATGGGTCGTGAGACTTTTCTTGTCTTGGGGATTAGATTCCTTCGGACATCGTTGAAGTAGAAGCCCTCCTTTTCTGTTTGTCGTTTCTAATGTAATTAGAGCCTTTGGGACTGGAACTCGTTGTTTTGGATGTTTCTGTGAATAGGTTGAATATGTTCCAGTCTAGGAATTGTCCGAGTCCTGAAGCTATGCTTTTGTGTGTTAGACTCGGCATACTCCTTCGCGATTCAGTGCTTCCTTAGCGACGACCGATACTACTCGGTTTCCAAGGCAAGAAGAGCACCAAAAACATCCTCAATCAACTCAAGTCTAAGCTTCGGGCGAAAAAAACAGGCAGACCACCACCTGTCCCATCTCGAACAGGGCATTATTACTGTCTATAGTTGGTATGTACAACTAAACCAGGCTGAAAAACAGGAAACCAGCGCAGTTTTTGCTTGAAAATCAAAGCTCTGGCATCCCCCTCTTCCACCTTCATACACCCCCCCCGGACGGCCTCTTCCATGTCTTGGTTTGGGCGAGAATAAAACAGGAGTCGAAGCAGAGTGGGATGAGTGGGTGATTCTGGAGAGTAGGTTTGCCAAACAACAAACGGATGGAATAACAGGAACTCAACAAGTGGTTTAGAGCGAGGAAGCAAAAAATAGAGGTTTAACAAAAAGAATAACTCGAGAAATTCAAGAAACGATTCCTTTCTTTCGCCATCTCATGAAAACGCCAATGAACCCCCATGAAAGAAATGAAGAGAAAGGGAGGAGAGACTAGGAGACCAGCGATAGAGGGAATGTGCCGAGTATATTCTCGCCGGTCTTTTTTTCGAACATCGGAGGTTGGTAAGAAGTAATGATGAAAAAGAAAGGAACAAAAAGAAAAGTAGCAGGAATGCTAGAGTAAATGCAACCCGATCGTCGAGTCTCGCTATTAACCTCCTCGCGCTGATGCTGCCTCGTTCCAACCTCAACCATCATGCGGTACGAATATCCTTTCGAGGCTATTGCCAACGAAAAAAAATGGGTATTTTTGCGTGAGAAATATTAAACCCGCCAACAGAAGCCCTCGATGGTCGTCGAGATCATTCAGTCGATCCGGTGAAAACAGAGGAAGGGAGCAGGCGGTAAGGAATTGACCGAGGAGATGCGTCGTAGAATGAGGCCATCGCACCTTGAATCTAGAAATGTCTGCTGGTGCCGTCGTCGTCGTCCTGCTGTTCCCGTCGTTTAAAAATAGGAAAAAAAAAAAGGATAAGGGACCACTGTAACGTATCGAATATCCAACCTCGGGGACATTAGTGCCGAATAGCCCGGTAACAACCGGACGAAGTCTAACCTTCATCATCCATCCTGTGTATCATGATAGTATTGCTTTCGCCAACAGAAATGCTTTCGTTCTCCTTTTTTTTGTAGTTGCGATTATGCTTCCGCCCACACCCTTCTCACATCACGATGCATTCCTTATCATCACTGTTTTTCTTAATCTTTCCGCCACGGGCGTTAGCTCCCACACCCTGGCCGCCCCTGATAGCCGCATTGATCGTAGCGATTCTCTGCTTGGCCCGCTCGTCGCCGGCATCCGCCGCCTTGACATACCAGACGTTGGCTTCTAAAATGTCGCGACGGCAGCCTATGCCCATCTCCGTAAAATAGCCAACGGCATACTGCGCCTTGACGTAACCTAGAAAGCGCGAGGAGTTAGCACCATGCATCCTGACCCAGCACGTGCGTGAAGCGATTAAACCTTTTCCTTGGGCAGTGGGAAGGGACGGGGGGACTAGTGTTCAAACCGGGTATTGGTGAAAAGATGGTCTCCTCTTGCGAGGCATGATCGACTAAACTTACCAAGCTCAGCAGAGCGGTGCGCCCACTCATATGCCTCCTCCTCGTCCTTCTCTAGAATTGGTTCCGCTCCAACCATATACCACGCGCATAGTCCCATCATGGCAGCGGCATGGCCTTTTTCGGCGGCGCCGGTGTAAAAATGAACGCTTAGAGCCGGGTCGCGAGGACAGTTCAGCTTCCCATGCTCGTAAGCATCGCCCATCCGATAGTTAGCTTCGGCGTGACCCAATTCGGCCGCCTGGGTAAACAACTCGGCGGCGTAGCTCTCGTCCATAAAGATGTCATCGCCGTATCCCATCTCATAGAGACAACCAAGGTGGTAAGGGGCAGAGTTGTTGATAGCATCCGCGGCTTCCGTCGCCAACTTGAGCCACTTCAGTCCTTCGCGGTACCGCCTCTCACCGAGATCTCCCGAAAGACAGGCCCTGCCGAGACGAGTCATGGCTCCCGGGTGGCTCTTCGTAGCGGCGACGCGCAAGAACTGCACAGCTCGAGTGGGGTCTTTTCGGCAGCCCCAGCCAAACTCGTAGCACAGAGCAGCGCGGTAGGCTGACTCGGCATGACCGTGCTTGGCTGCTAGGATGAACAGAGGGAAAGCTGTGTTGTAATCCTCTTTACCTTTGCTGAAGAGACCGGACGCATAGCCGTCAGCCAGGTAGTACTGCGCGAATGGGTAACCGGCGTTCGACAACCGCTGCAAGATGCTTCGCGCTTCCCTGACCAGCTCGTAGGGGGACAGGCCACTCTGACCGTAAGGGCTGGGGCTGTCGCCCGCCTTATTGGATTGTGGGCTAGGCTTTCTGTGTTCGGGCTCCTCGGGGTTCAAGCCCATCTCCTGCGCGGTCGATATCAAGAAGACAGCAAAAGAGTACTGGATGGAGAAGTCGTTCGTCTTTTTCACGTTCTGCCTGTACATCTCTAGAGTCTTCTGAGTGCTGAGAAGAGCTGCATTGTTCCCAACGGCGCCCCTCAAGTGCGAATTGTCAAAGGTGATAGGCGCCGGCGGCGGCTGCGGGTAGGGAACGTTTAGGAGCTCGGCGTACGAGGAGGGCCGGATATCGGGAGACCGTCGAGACTGCACCGAAGGGGCACGAATATGGGACCCGCCGGGGTAGAAGTTCGGGGACCGGCCCCTGGCACCATAGTCCGAGTAGATAGAATATGCCGAGTTAGGCCGGGGCAGAGAGCTTCTCCTGATGAACTGTTGGCTGGGGGTTAAGTGACGGTTCATGGCGGTAGCGGTTTCAAGGAGGTCAGGGTTCGAGACAGTCCTCATATCGCCCTCATGTGGCACGCTGGATACGCGAGGAGGGAACGATGAGTTGTGGTGATACTGGAACTGAGGGACGGATTGGCTCCCGGGTGGACCTCCTTCGATCACCGAGCTCTCGCCAGAGCCACTTCCAGAGTCTTCAAGGCATTCAATCTGTTCATTGACCACAGAAACCGAACTGGCGCTCGTAGCACCGGAGGATTCAGTCGATGTCTGGGCATGAGTAGTGCTCGAGGTAGCATCGGACTCGCGGCTCTGCCTATGAGGGTCTAGAAATCTAGAATCAACCGAGGGGCTGAGAATACTGCTACCGTCATCAGGTTCCGGAGATGTCACTGGTGTGCTCAGGCTATTGTTGTTGGCAGCCCGCTCTGCCAGAAGCGACTCGGGGATCCTTCCCCGAGGTAATGTAGGGGGGTAGGGGTTGAGAACAGGAGGAAGCGGCTTGTCAGTGGCAGCGGGAGCCATGGTATCATCCCTAATCGGAGGATCCTGGTGATAAGGGTGATGCGCAGGAGGGGAGGGCGCTTCGGGTGTCCGAGGAAGTTCGCGGTCTTCGGCATGGTGGAATTCGAGGGTGGGAGTATCGGGGAGCGGCGGGGCAACTTCGATGTGTGCGTTCGAGGGCGTCGGCAGCGGACCGGTCTGGTGGCTCACCCTAACCGGGGAAACGGGAGCATCTCGGTAGAGGGCTCCCGTCGACAAGGGAACGATGGGCAGCGGTTTGTGGGGTCCGCTCTCACTGCTAGCTGGCCTCTCGGGAGAACTCGTCAAGGACGAAGGGATCGGTTTCCGCCGCGTTGCATTCGGCGATGATGGGGGAACCGTTCGCGGAGGCGAGACTGCGGCCATTGCTGCCAGGGCGTGAGGAAGAGGGAGCAGAGAGGGGGGAATGGAGTCGAAACTTGGCAGACGTGTCGACTTCTCCTCGCTGCCTGCGAATTCGGAGAGTGTGAATATTCAAACGAGTGACTAACGGGATCGAAACCGCCGTGTTCTGAAGCCGACGAACAAGAACTTGGCTTCCAGGAATCTTTGGCTGTCGAGTGGCGGATTAACCCCTTTACGACGTGGCTATTGGGGAAACCGATCGTGCATCAGAGCATTGGGACGGGAGAACAAGGTTGGGTAAGGGCGGGTTGGCAGAGAGAGGGAGAGAGACCGTTGCAGGCAGTTTCACGCAATCTTGAGGGATGATCGTCGTTCGGTCGGAGTAACACCAGGATAGGCTGGGGCCGGGTTTAAACTGTTGTCCTGCGTCGTCGAGCAAACCGATGTACGTCTCTTGCGCAGCCTGTTTTCCCCGCGGATCGAAAGTAAGGAATTTTTTTTTCGCCGTTTGATGATTCGCAAGAAGAAAAACTAGTCGGCAGCCGGAATGGAGTAAGATACTGGTATGTCGACAGTCTCGTTGAGGGAATATTACGAGGTAGAATGGAACTGGGCTGAGGTGAAGGAAGTGAAGCCGAGAATGCGCAGGCAACGAAGTCCTTTTTCATAAAACACACCCGAGGTGGGCAAGGACTGGGGAGACCTTCTTTGGCAAGGTTTCTGGTACAGTACAGATGCAAGAAAGGAAAGGGAACTTGAGCACTCTTGGAAAGGAAGAAGAAGGCAAAGTGGAATAGGAGATTTGCTACTATGGGGCCATGGAAGGGTTGAGGGTCCAGCAATAATACTAGGCAGGCCCCGTTCCAGTTCCAGTCCCAGGTCCAGCAATGCGCCAGAACAAGCTCCACAGCAGCATCAGCGATCAATGGAGCGTTTTTGGCTGGACGTACTTTGTAGTGAACGAGGACAAGGAGCGAAGGAGTTAGTGTACTTCGTAGTCTCAAAGTACACACGTACCAGGCCAGAGAGGGTGCAGCAGAGGCGTGGTAATAATACAACATGCTGCTGTCTGTCCAATCCGGAATTCAGTGATTGCCTGCACCTACTCGTACTATTGTGTGTGGTGGGTTGACAGGCGGCAAGAACGGAACAAAGTAAGGGTACAAAAGAACGAGGTCTCAGGTACATCCCAGTAGTCGTCCAGGGATCCAGGAGGTTTGTACATACATTGCGACGTAGCCTAATGAGGTTGGATGTCTCCAGGAAATAGGTACCATGTGGTCCTCGTCCAGGGGGCGGCGCTAGGTTTAAACTTCCCCAAGACCCCCCAACACTAGTGGATACTCTGGTCTGGTCGATACCACCAAATTTACTCAGAGCATGGCTTTGGCAAGTCTTACCCGCGTTTGCACATGGTTTTGTCGTGGCAGGAGCGAGTTTGTTTTCTAGGTTCATTGTTGAAGCACGAGAAAACCCCAAACACATGGCCTGACCCAGCCTAAATTCACCAGGCGTAATTGCTACTCGTAGTGCCAGCCAAGGCTCTTTCTTTCTATTACGAGGTAATGTTTCCATCATAGATTCAAATTTCTGTACTTGAGATTGTACTTGCGATCTAATTTGCAGTTGCACAGGAAGTTGCAAGTTGCAAATTGTGGAAAGCTAGACGGGAGACGCCTTCCCATCTTCTCCTTCTGGCGCTGAGATTATCGATGCAAGATTGATTTAATGGTTGTTGGTGCGACAAAGGGCAATGATGACATCTTGTCAAAGGTACCGCCATGATAGGCCGACTTCGTTGAGCTTGTCGCTTTTCATTTTACTTGCAGTTCGGGTGTCGATGAGGTCAGAGTCCAAGAAAGGACTGAAACCTGGGTACCGAATACAACGCTGTTCGGTACACTGTGCGTCGTCGTCCAATCCTAGTCCCGGTTGCCTCTTTGAGTCTTGTCCAAATGGAGCCCGTAAAAGTGGATACAGGCCTCATTACGACAATGGAGTCAATGTGAGTCCGATTGATGTACACTACACGACTCCTCTCGACGCGTGGGGAGTCATACTTGGCAGTATAATTTTGAGATGCAGTGTAGGGAATAGATGAGTTCGATGTTGTTCAAGGCCAAGAGCCCCTCTCTCTTAGGGAGGTGAAACTGGGAAAGGGCACTGGATCCCGAATACGGAAAGAAAGCCCATAGGGTTCTGAAACTGACATCAATCTCGAACTGACATATGCCCGAGGTACTCGAGGAGTTACTTGGGAAGCTACTTCCTAATATGTACATCGTGCTCCCTCGGATCCGGACAACTCGATGTACGAAGTCCAAACCAACATCGAAAGCCCCCCATGAAATGTCCCTTTCCCAGATCCAGCAGGTTTGTGCGTTTTTCCGTGTCTGGGCAACCAATCCACAGGCCACTAGAAGCTCATCGAACAGAGCTTATATGATGCTCTGCAAGGCGGGATTTTAGCTTCCTACTTTCGAGCAATATCACTACCGCATTGCCGCTGCACCTCAATATGGGGGAAAGTCAGAGGTAGTATCTACCCGTCCATCAGTCTATCCGTGTGCGCGGGATATATGAAATCATTGGATTCTTGTTGGTGCTGACGCAATGCCATACTTCGTAAGCTTCAAACATCATCGCGACAGTTGCCGGTCTCACCAACATGTACGGAGTCAAACTTCGTGAGGTTGGCCGGATTATCTCCAAATTGGTGGAGGCGTCTGCAGGTCTTGCAATTCTCACATTCGTCAACGCAGACCTCTGACCAACGAGAGTAACATGGCAAAGCGATTGGGCCAAACCCGCGCCGCGACTCCTGCCCAGACTGGACATATTTGCTTCGTCGGACTCCATTGCAGTCGGCCGACAGCGGCGTCCGTCAACCGGACGCTGGTTTTTGCCTGACAGGAGGCGTGCCCCACCACCAGCATCTGCAATAAGTGAAGCCTGGTCAGGACGGTCTGCCTAAGCCTCACGTTCCTTACACAAGATGCGTGTAAAAACAGCCTTGGTTGGGTATCTCTGCGATGATGGATGCTTCCTATTCTAGCTGCATCCCCTCCTCGCAGCTTTTCAGCTGCTCGGCCCCGCCTATCTGCAGTGCTCGTCGCGCAGGCAGGCTTGAGGCGGAGTTGCACTCCGTGGAGTCGGCCGCTGGCAGGAACCTATGGAGTATTTTCAGGGCACTCCTTCGTACCTCGTTGCGTGAAACGGCATGTCTAGGACACAATCTCATTCCATCAATATCAATTGTTACTTACCTGCGCTCAGGTACACAATCCAGTGTCTCAAGAAGCGTCCGGTTCCTTCATTTGTTATTACATATTTCTTTTTCTTCATCTTTTCCCGATCCGTTCACATGCGCCAAGACGCCACTAGCTTTTTCGCCGTGGCTGCAAAAGAGAAAATTTGGCCCTCTCCGACTGACCGGAGCCAGCCTGGATACTGAGGAAGTGACCGCGGCACATACAAATTTTTCTTGTGTCCGCGTAAGTCGCAACATCAGCCGCTGTTGACGAATCGTGCCTGGCGTTTTCAGCACGAAGCCCCGGAGAGCTGATCTTATATCCGGAGCGGTGAGGTTATTCGTGTGGAAGGCCCAGTGTTCATTGTGCAGCACACACAAGGCGAGGCGTCGTGATGCTCCTGTAGCACCAGACCCAGACAAGCTGCTTGCGTGACCATCCTGCCTGCAGCTGGGGGAGAGAGGTACGAAGTAAGTCCGATCGCTGCTGCGTCGTGCACACCGAAGTTATGAAGTAGTGGATAATACTCGGTACTGCTGTGAACCAACGGCTCATATCAATCACTACATGTATTTGATCAAGATGCCACCGGCTACTTTGTACTATAATCTAATTCCAGCGACGGCTTTAACCACTGCCCTCCACTCCTTCGTACAGAATGGAAGATAAATTCTCGCTCCCTCCACTTGGTAGCATCCAGTGATGGACAGTGAGGAATGTATCAATACGCACGGTATTATCCGTACTCGTCTCGGGTGCTCGGATTGATGCTTGTGGTGACCGCCAGGCAATGTTGGAGCCTGCTCCATAAACTCGATAGATAGTGCACCATTGATGTACCCTTAAATGATCGTGATTCTTGGGTCTCTTTCTTGGCCATGCCGTGTCGGTTTGACAATGTAACAATGGAAGCACAGACCGGTCTTTGGAATCAAGTGGGTGGGAAGGTAATACTGGAAGGCGTGGAATACGAAGACAGAATCGATCAAGAAACAACTCACGAGGTGTCGAGGGGTGTAACCGTAGTAGCCTGGATAGATTTGTTCGTACAAAGGCCGACTTTTCCTCACTCCACCCCACGGCCAACCCCGCTGGTTGGTACGGGTCACATATGGTCATACGAGCTTGGCCAACCTCGTACTTGGAAAAAAGCGAGATCAAAGGAAATCAATAATATTGCCCTCCACACAACGACTGTCTGGTAGCGAGCTAAAAGACCCCGAATGTCCATTCTGGCCCGTTCAATACCGTGGCTTCTAAGCCTTGGGTGACAACCACTTGGGAAGGTGCTAATAATACAGAAGTAATTATGACCCCTGTGGTGTTGGATGAGGCGCTTCGTCAGATAGAGACCGAGACAGGGGATGATCTATTATCCTTCGGAGCTTTTTTCTTCTTCTTCGAGTAAGGGGGGTGAAGTTGATTTTCACCGCCTCTGACGAAATCAGAGGTCTCTTGACAGCGGCTCCATCAACCCGGTGGACTTCTCCGCGCAGAAAAGGAGAGACCCCGAGCCAAGAGAACGGACTTCGTAATTTTCTCATGAGCACCGGTTCGCCATGCTATCCGAATTAGCTCTCTGGGCGAGGGTCCGTGATCAATGATCTCCCCTCACAGCAAGGAAAGGGGCCTAGACCCAATGTAACATTTGCCAGCGCGAATCGATCTTGGCGTCAATCACCAAGAGCGTCGGCTAGCTGAGCTTGGATTAACCTGCTAAAAAAAGGAAATTAAACCTGTCCCTCCTACCAAGCGAGCGGGCTTACTTGCAGGACGGCTGTGGCAAGGGCAGCCAAATGCACCTGCACGATGAAGTCGCACGAATCATCCCAGATTAGCGTCAACCTGGAGTCAGTATCTCTTTGCGAGCACAGGCCGAAAATTTTCACTTAGCGGCTCTGTTGTTAGGCGCATTGAAGTCAGAAAACTTGAAAGTGAAAAAAATCTGGCCGACTCGGCGTTGACCCTTACGAAGTAGTGTAGACTTCGTAGCGATTACGAGGTTTAAGATGACGGGGAAGAGATCGGTGGCCAGGCCGGCGGGGCTCTCCAATCTCGGGAAATAGCTTAGAGCCCAACTAGTGCCTGGAGAGCCTGAAGACCCTTCCCAGATCCCGATGGATTTCTATTTAAGTGTGCACTATGAAGTAGTGTATAGTGTACACTGCCAAAAAATGAGCCCGGAGCTGTTGAAACCATTGCGATAGGGCTGTCATTCCCAGTTAGGATTCAGGAATCAGGATTGAAGATGCCGTGCCCTCAGCCACAGCACGACTCCGGCTCCAGGCGTGTGGAGTTTTCCACGAATTCGTGATGCTCGCTGGCGAGTCTGAGCCGCCTTGTTCGGCCAGACCTCTTTCAGTAAATTACGCTCGGCAAGAAGGACGACACCGAGCCCGCTCAGTGGCGGGACTTGACGAACGGTGGGTGTACGGAGTACGGAGCATGGTGTGTCCTGTCGATGACGGGATCAACTCAAATCCCACAGAGGACAGAGTTTATAAAAAAAGAAATGCTCGGTGGACTTGTTGCCGATGTCAACCCCAACCCGAGTTCCTTTTTGCTCCCCTGGCAACCAGCGTCAAGATGCATCTACTAGAGCGGATTGTGAGGCAAAGCCGTCCCGACTAATACTGCTCAGCACGCCATTAGTGCGCGTATGCTGATGGATCTGGAACCAATCATCCAGAGAGAAAGACACTTCACTGGCATTTGATGGTGCCTCGGAAGACCAATGTCTTGGCTTGAGAGTCGTTTAACGTAAACAGTACAGTTAGTAGGTTGGAAGACTGAAACCATGACGTTCCTTGATTTTTCCAATCATTCTCTGCTTGTTATTTTAAAAGTTATTTTGAGCAAACTACTGAGGTAGATAACACCATTCAGCGCGTGTGCTAGAAGAATTCTCGAGACATGGAAGTTCTACGGTGTAGTTTCTGACACTGAGCAAAAAAGTGAACTGGTGTCTGACACTGACACAGAGTGAGGGTATCCTAAGTACCTCCGAGTATTCAGTCGTCCGAGAGGCGAAGATGCTGAACGAATTCACCAGGCTGAAGTGTACTCCATCCAGTAAACAAAGCACCACCTCTCTCCGACCAAGGACTCGTCCGAAGCGGCAACGTCGATCAAAAAAAGGATGTAGTAGGAAGTGGTAATAGGCTCAGGATAAACTCGTGGCATCGATTGATCTGCGAAGGGATCTCACTCAACCCCCCCGAGATCCAATGCACCTCAGATCCGGATGTGCACCGTCAACCGCCAACTCGAGGAAGCATGGTACGCGGCAGATGCTGTAGCCCCATGAACCTGCGACACGAACGGTGGACTGCTTGGACCAGAAGAAAACCTAGAGGCTTTGCTTCTTGTCGGCCCGCTGAGGTAGAGACAGCTCCACCGTCCATTTCGCAAGAGCGAGCGCCATTATTTGGTGACCTGTGCTCCGAAAGTTCAATATACCGCCGCTATGATAGTCACTCCAAGAGTTCGTGTGAACGGAGGAATAACACGTAAGAGTGGATACTGAGTATTATTATGTACCCTCTCCTTCTGATCATGCGAGGTCATTGTGAAGATGGCCTCGCCAGAGATAAATTAAGCTCTTACATTTTCTTATATATGTGGACAAACATGATCGCGGGACGTGATACAGCTGTCATTACCCGTCAGATCATGCTTGCTTCCCACAGATCTGGCATCCTCGGTTTGCGGCATGATAACGGGTGCCAGCATCGTTCGACCGGTTCTCGCTGCCTCGTCAAGCTTCAAGGAGTTAACTCCCAAACTGGTAAGATAGAGCATCTTGAATTGAGGCAGAGATGGGATGGACGAGGCCAACTGAACAATCCAGATTGAAAAACGCGAATTGACGCGCTGTTGCACAGTCAGAAACAGCTTTGATGACCTTTCGAGCCCAATTCATCTCAGCGCTTTCTTCAAGGAGGCAAACTAAGGAATGGGTCCGTCCAGTTCATTACTCTTTTGATGGAGAGAGGTCATCAATTCAAGGTCACGCTCGTGAATACAATAGTTTTGTCCCCGTTTACCATTGTATTGTCCTCCAGTTCCAAGTCATTGGTGACCTTAGAAGTTAGGGAAACGGGATATTACGACGATGCTATGTAAAAACTGTGCCAAGTAAATAATTGATTTCTTCGGAGGGACGCATGAGATGGAATAGCCTATTTTATATTGTCCACAGTTTACGAACTATTTATTGGGGGCCATCAATCTGCAATTCGGATATTTACGGAACGGGTCAATGATGCCAATAAGGAAAGAATGAGGCTGTTGCGATCTTCAAGCACTTTATTGCTTAACCGTCCCACTACCGAATCACTCGAAGCCGCATTTAAACTACCACGAATTCATCTTATCGAGATTATGACGGCATACTTCCACATTTAGCGAAATCAAGGCTTCTCCGCCTCCCTCGGTAGTCTACCGTATATAGGAAAGGCGAGAAGTTTACTGAGGCCGACTTGCTTGGATGAGCTGGCACTTCCAGCTGCACGATGAATAAGGTTGCCTTTGCTTTTTCAGTAAGCATCATCAGAGAGAGATACAACTAATCAGGTTGTTGAGGTATGTCGCTATTTTCTCGCAGATCGGGTTCAATGGGGAATCGAAGTCCTGTGGAATGGGCACAGACTGCCAACTAGCGAAAGATTGATGCCGGACCTTCGTCCAGAGCAAATATCTTAACGAACCAGAACGCTGACCTGCTGGAGACGCCGAAAGGGGAATGTTGGAAGTGTAACGCGCTGTATTTAGCCATTATCCTTTCCGTTTCCGTTTCCTTAGAGAGCAGTTTGTTCGAGGAGTGCAGAGATTCCTACTTCGGATGTGAGTCCGAAGCATACTACGCATACACAGGTATTCGTTGCTCCCCCGAGTGAAGAGAGTTCGCTTGTCAAGGCAGATTTGCGCCTGCCAACTCGCAACTTCCTGAGCGATAAACTACCTGAAGGGTACTCATAGAATGGGAAAGAGCCAAGGAAGCAGAACCCCTGCATGAGTCGGGTGAGTACAGTATCTACACAATTGGGGCAATAGGGGGAAAAGATCACCTCGCTCTCAGGTGCCGAATGCATAAACTTGATACTGTGTACAGCACTATGTTGTACCTTCTAGAGACAGTGTTTGAAGACAAACCTCGTATTTGGATACGAAGCGAAAACGGCGAAAGTGGAGGCCGTCTAAAGTCAAAGAGACTGTGTAGACCATGTAAATTACGGCATGTTAGCACTGTACGAGGTTCTTCGACGCATCATTTTAAGTGTACACTGTCCAGGTACGAAATACTTAGCAGAAGCAGGAACACACGCTCACGCTGGTCTGATCACAACCAGTAAAGCAGGGAGAGCCATAGGGCAGCATCAAATCAATCTCGACCATCGAGAGAAATTTGCCTTTCTTCAATCCACCACGCTTGCCCTCCAGAGCCCGGCATCTATTCTCGTCCTTCGCTTCGTGTTGTCTGGCCTTTGCTATCATGGTCTGACAACACAGTCGTTCATTCTAAGCCTCGAAACTCCCTTCGTTCTATTGCGCCTTTTTTTATTCTTCCTTCGTTATTCTAATATACGTTCCTCGATTGGGGCATTGCTCCTCTGCGACCGTACGAGTACTCCGCCCTCTTCCCTCTGGACGAGACACGACTCAGATCCAGCGTCCTACCTCTTCCGAGTCGCGAAACTGACATACTTACGGTCTACGATCAACGAAAAAAAGGGGCGAGAAAACAGACGCGGGATTGCTCAGACGGCGGAGAACATATTCGCTCTAGGATTTGGCTCTTTTCTGCTTCTCGGCTTGCTTGAGACTGGCGTTTCGTGGTCCCGAGGGCGTCAAAATCCTCGCTTCAACCAAGTTTTTAATTTATCCTTTTTCCGGGGGTGGCCGACTGACTCCTTCTCATCGTGCTGAGCCACCGACGGATTGGTCCCTGACTTTGGTTGCTTCAAGTTTGCTTTGGCATCAGTCAGAGTCGCTGGACCTGGCCACTAAAACGGCTCACGGTTCACGCATCAATTCCCAAGAGGCTACCGTCTCCCAAGGAACGGTCCCCGCTCGATATTAACGGCCCCCTACTATATCCCCTTCGTTCGACAACCCTGGCTTCCTGGCTTTATTGGCGTTTCCACGCATAATAACAAATCAACATCGTGGGTTTACCTTCTCTTTCTTTCCCTCTCTCGCCTCAGTGATGTTCCTTTGCATCATGTTTCATGCCCTTTTTACCCCATTTTGAGACCATTTCCTCAACCACATTTTCTCCCCTTTTCGAATCTTGCGAAGTCGTGAATGCCGAATACAGAATTGAGTAGCGATACGAGTTGAAAATCTAAGCTATTCTCTTCTCTGAAGGGTGTGTTGTCTTGTCGTCGTTGGCGCTGCTATTTAGTTCTTATTTTTGTCACACCCTTTGTTGGCCGACTCCCCGCCAGCTCCCTTCCTCGCTTCAATCGACGGCCGCTTCGAACAATTCTTGTTGACAGCCAGCACTGACATCCGTCTTCGCATAGGACAATGTCTCTCCCCGAGAGGCCGGGTGCGAGCCCTTCGTACGAGCAGCGAAATGGATATCGACACTCACCTTCCCGACGAAGCCGCCCTGCGGACGCGGAGGGAGGCGGATATTATCCCCTAGGCCCCATGCCAGCACATCAACGTGGGCAATCCGCCACATCCTTTCCCGATACCATCGCGGGTCCTAATAGTAATACAGAGACTACCCCCCTTTCGCCCGATGCGACCTCCCCAAATCCCGGCTCTGGGAGCAATTTCCAGCGGAAGCGAAGCCTTATCCGACCCGAAAGAAATAAGATCGGAAAAGACCATCCAAACTATCATTACCGGAAACATGCAGCCAAGATGGACACTCTACCCTCGACTACGGGGAATAACCCGTTAGCGGAGGATCTCGAGGAAGGCTCCGATCGTTCGCCTTCGCGAACTCTTGACGCATACTCGGATGCTTCTCCCCCCAGAGACCCGAGGAGCCCTCGGGGCAACGACGATCCCGAGAAGGGTCTTGGTGGAAAGCCGGTGAAGCGGGCCAAATCATCCAAGATTAGAAAGGAGGATAGGAAGAAGCAGAAGGAGCAGGAACAGATCCGCCCTCCAAACTTGTGGAATGTGTATTGTGCCATTATCACATTCTGGTGCCCCGACTTCATTCTCAAGTGTTTTGGAAAGGTCAAGAAGGAACAACAGCGCGCTTGGCGAGAAAAGATGGGTCTCATCAGCATTATTCTCTTCATCATGGCGGTAGTGGGCTTTTTGACTTTTGGTTTCAATCAGGTTGTCTGCGGCTCACCTCCGCCAAGGCTTCGTGTCAACGAAGTAACCGGCGGCTTCATGATCTTCCACGGTGTAGCCTACGACCTCTCGAGATCTGGCCATCCTGCCGCCGAAGGCATTCCTCTCCGCCAGAACGGACAATTAGCTAATGTCCTATTCGATTTGCCCGAGAAGAATAGCGGCAAGGACGGAAGCTTCCTCTTCCAAAACGTCAACGGTCGCTGCAAGGGCCTGATCAATAGGTCCGCCAACTCCAACGTCCCGACCAACTCTGACAATGATCTGGCGTGGTACTTCCCCTGTACGACATTCAACCAGGACGGCTCTAGCAGCCCGAACGTCACAATACCATATTATGTCGGATACGCGTGCCATACTAGCCAGGCGGCTCGCGACGCCTTCTATCACGGCCTCCGTGGCTCGGCCGATGTTTACTTTACCTGGGATGACATTCGTAATAACTCTCGCAATCTCATCGTTTATTCCGGCAACGTGCTCGATCTGAACCTGCTCAACTGGTTCGATGAGACCCAGGTGACTATCCCAGATCGTTTCAAGGAACTCCGCGACAAGAACACCGTCGTCAACCAAGCCATTCGCGGCCGCGACGTAACACGAATCTTCCAAGCGTCTGAGGATAAGCAGGTAGCCGAGTGCCTCGAGGAGATTGTCAAGGTTGGAACCGTGGATACTGAGACTGTCGGTTGTATTGCTGCCAAGGTCGTCTTGTACTGCACACTTGTGCTCATTCTAGCCGTCGTATGCGCCAGGTTTGCGCTTGCGTTGATTTTCCAATGGTTCATAAGCCGCAACTATGCCGCTGCGAAAACCTCACAGACGTCGGATCAGAGAAAGAGGAATCGGCAGATTGAGGATTGGAGTGAGGACATCTATAGCGCGCCTCCCCGTATTCCGGGCGAGGTCGGTAGTAGTGTCGCCGGCACCGGCTCGGACAGGGGAAGCAAGCGCGTCAGCTCTTTTTTGCCCACCACGTCTCGCTTCTCTTCTATCAACGCTGACCGCAGCATGAACAAGCGTGTGCCAACAACCATGGCAAGCCAGGGTGCTGGCAGCACTCTCTACCCTGGCTCCATTTACCAGCAGCGCAACGATAGCAAGACTAGCTTCCTTCGGTCTGATCCTTACGCTAGCACTACAAGCCCTACCGAGGGCCCTGGACCTGCCGGCTTCATTCATGAGGCCGTCGTTCCGCAGCCGCCGAGTGACTGGATGCCTTTCGGATTCCCTCTCGCCCATGCTATCTGCCTCGTTACTGCCTACTCGGAAGGTGAACAAGGTTTGCGAACCACGCTGGATTCGATCGCCATGACGGATTATCCCAACAGCCACAAGGTTATTCTTGTCATCTGCGACGGTATCATCAAAGGAAAGGGTGAGAAGTACTCGACCCCGGAGATTGTGCTTAGCATGTTGAAGGATCACACGATGCCTCCCGAGGAGGTCCAGGCCTTCTCGTATGTTGCAGTGGCTAGCGGCTCCAAGCGGCACAACATGGCCAAGATCTACTCGGGTTTCTATGACTACGGTGCCGGCTCTTCGATACCCGCCGATAAGCAACAGCGCGTGCCGATGATGGTTGTGGTCAAGTGCGGTACTCCCGATGAGATGCGAACGGCGAAGCCTGGCAACCGTGGTAAGCGTGACAGTCAAATTGTACTCATGTCTTTCCTCCAGAAGGTCATGTTTGACGAGCGCATGACGGAACTCGAATACGAAATGTTCAACGGTCTCTGGAAGGTGACGGGCATCTCTCCCGACTTTTACGAAGTCGTTCTCATGGTCGACGCCGATACAAAGGTTTTCCCCGACAGTCTGACGCACATGATCTCGGCCATGGTCAAGGATCCCGAAATTATGGGCCTCTGCGGGGAAACGAAGATTGCCAACAAGCGCCAGAGCTGGGTGTCTGCCATTCAGGTCTTCGAATACTTCATTTCTCACCACCTGTCCAAGTCGTTCGAGTCCGTCTTTGGCGGTGTTACCTGTCTGCCCGGATGCTTCTGTATGTACCGAATCAAAGCGCCAAAGGGTGCCCAGAACTACTGGGTCCCCATCCTCGCGAATCCTGACGTTGTTGAGCACTACTCGGAGAATGTTGTCGACACTCTTCACAAGAAGAACCTACTGCTCCTCGGCGAGGATCGATACCTTTCGACACTCATGCTTAGAACCTTCCCCAAGCGAAAGCAAGTGTTTGTGCCTCAGGCTGTGTGCAAGACGACGGTTCCGGACACGTTTAGCGTGCTGTTGTCGCAGCGACGTCGTTGGATCAACTCTACCATTCACAACCTGATGGAGCTTGTGCTCGTCCGAGATCTTTGCGGTACCTTCTGCTTCAGTATGCAGTTTGTTGTGTTCATTGAGCTGATCGGAACTCTGGTGCTTCCCGCTGCCATTGCCTTCACGTTCTATGTTGGTAAGTTTTGTGCCTTTCGTGTTGTTATCATAATCATTATTATTCTTCATACCTGCGCCGAGCTTTGGTATTTTTTTCCTCCACTTATTGTCAATACTAACATGCGACTCCAGTAATCATCTCCATCATCAACTCACCACCTCAGATCATCCCTCTGGTTCTCTTGGGTCTCATTCTCGGTCTCCCTGCAGTCCTGATTGTGGTTACCGCCCACTCCTGGACGTATATGGGGTGGATGGTCATCTATCTTATTTCACTTCCCATTTGGAACTTTGTTCTTCCGACGTACTCATTCTGGAAGTTTGACGACTTCTCATGGGGCGACACGAGAAAGACGGCGGATGAGAAGGTCAAGAAGGGAGGCATCGAATATGAAGGAGAGTTCGACAGTAGCAAGATCACGATGAAGAGATGGGCCGAGTTCGAGCGCGACCGTCGAACGCGCCTCCAATTCTGGTCGTCGAGAGAGAATATCGCCAACGGAGGAGTGTCGAGCGCCGGCGGATGGTCGGGGCCACCGGGCCAGGCGTACCACGATGACTATTACTCGGACGCATAAGCCTCCGTTGACTCCTCCTGGCTAAGAGAGGAATGATGAGTGTTTTTTCTTGTTTTGTTCATTTTCTATAATTTTCACGTCACGTCTCAGGTTCCTAGTAATATCAAGAAAGAAGACCTGGGCGGGCAAGAGGGGCGAGGCGAGGCTTATTGGCACGACACGTATCCCACATGAAAATCACTACTACTTAATGGAGGGTCAAGAGTGTGAGCCTAGTTTCTTATTTTTCTTTTTTCTTTTTTTTTTTTTTTTTTTTTTCTCTCTCTCTATTCTCATAGCTTTGTATGTCACCCTTCCCGCCGTCTATTGTAGCTTGCGCTTCCGTTTGTTCCATTGGTTTCAACCCCCGTCTACTGTCTTTCTCCTTTTTATTCCCCATCTTAACGGTTGTTGTTGCGTATAGAGAGCGGTTTTCTAGGTGGCATCCGAGCGGCGTATATTCTTGACACCGAGTTTCTGTTAAGACGGTCCTATGTACATACTTTCATTCTTTTTCGGGGAGTTTTTCCGCGTTCTATGATTTCCTGACCAGACTTTGTATGAGGGCAAGCCAAGAAAAACCAGTCTGGCTACGCCTAGTAGTTGTTTAGGGGAGCCTCAAATACACATTTTGCTCAACGTTATCTTATACCGTTTCTTGGTTAGCTGGTGCGGGTGATCTTCTCGACCCCTTTTGAACGATTCAACGATTCAACGATTTAGTGTGGCGGCTAGAGGATAGCGCTGATGATGATGGACGGGATGCGACTGCACAGATAAAGGAGAATTTGGGAGGTTGAGTGATGTGCGTTTCGTTTTGTAGGTCGGCGTAGGAGGTTGATCGGGTTGATCTACGACTTTGATTGTTGTGGGTGGTATTTCCAGCTCCGAGCTGTATGTATGAAACGGGTCTGGCATAGCCACGCTAGGCTAGGCAGTTGTCCGAGGAGAAAGAGTTTGAAGTGAAGAGGTCCAACTGCAACGTCATTTCTCGTCTACTACCTGTGTTTGCACCCTCGCCCTTCATACCCTCCTATCATTTATGATTTACCTTGGTATTTCATGTCTGCGCCATCGAAAGCTACGAGGAAGCTAGAAGGGGGGGGATAAGTGGTATCACCACAGACTCGGCAATCTCAACGTCGTGACAGAAGCAACAATCGTATTGGAGAGCAACAGACGGTTAGGTGCAGGAAGTCGTATGCTTTTGATGTACTTTGGGGTTGCGATTGAGGCTTGCTCGGGTGGGTAGATGCATTGAATCCTTACGACTTTCTTTTTGGTAGGGTTTGGTTTTCCTTTTTTTTTTTTTTTTTTTCCGGGGCCCGCCCCTTATGTTCCTTTTGGAGGTTTCTTTCCCCTTGGAGTCCCCGAAGCAGTACTTCGTAGATCGTAATAGGTGCTCTGTGGAATTTATTTGGTTTCTGGGCGGCCGGAAGGTTTTACAAGGTTTCTCCGAGGCCGATGAAGCGAATGATCATGGACCAATTTCCTTCTCGTCTCGTTGTCTTAGACTTCAGCCTCGATCTTGGGCATGGAACCATGCGGTTGAGGATTGGCTAACTTGAACCGGGGACGAGCAGGTTATTGGATCCATCTGACGAGTTTAAAGACTGATCGGGCGCGACAAACGTAACACCAGGAGATAGCAGATATAGTACTCTGCAGCACAAGTGCTCATGTACGAAGGAATATACGAACATACAAAGTGGTGCTCCCGCATGAAAAAAGAAACACTGACATTTTGCCAACGAAACTAATTGCGTGCCGCACGAAAGCCCAGATGCAAGATGCAAGATTTCAATGTCTCCACGAAAGTAATACGCCAAACTCGGATCATATGGGCTAAAACGGGTGTTGAGAGATTAAGAGGTGTGGCTCGAAAGAGACAGAGCTGCATGAATCAAATGCTCTGGGAGCAGCAGGACAGCGCAACAATGGCGCATGCTCTTGATGAGGGGAGGGTTGTTTCCCGGCTGGAGAAGGTTCCCCACAAAGGAGGGTCGGGGGATGGGATTGATGACAACGTTGAGGGGCGTTGGAGGAAGACCGTTCGCGGTGCAGTGCATGAGAATTGCTGCGTGCGGATGTGGGTGTGGTGGGTTGGTGGGATCCAGTCAGTCCGTTGGTGTACTTCGTACATCAGTGCCCGGCGATTTTACATTGCGAGTCGACGTACCTATCATCAATATGCTTGGCTTCCCCAGTCCAGGGGGAGAGATGCAGATGCATTGATCTTGGATCAATCATGACGAATGAAGATCAAGGTTATCGCCTCAGGTCAATATCAAGCTTGAACAAGCTGGGGGCATTGTATTCGGCCGTACGAAGAATAGTAGAAGCATAGTACGCATAGAGTATTGATTGTCGTTGTGCTTCTTGTCTGTCATGAGGAGGAAGGAGGGTCTACAACTGCGCTAGATCCACTGCCGTACAGTTACGATGGCCACACACACATGGGACCGAGAAGTTGCAGCAAAGGGATAGACATGTCAGAGCTGTTCCATGATGCTGTGGGATCGAGACTCCATTTACAAAGCCAGCAAGGGCTCCTTATTATTAGTTTATATCAGAGGCTGTCTCGGTCGGTTCGTATGTACTTTGTGGTCCATTTACTTGGTAGAGTACATGAGTACCCGAGGTACGAAGGCACACCGGTTGTCATCAAGTGGTGGGCTACAATTGTAGTCTCAGCGAAGTACATACAATTGTGGTAATTGTCTTTGTACCTGTGTAGAAGCAACATTATTGTCTACTTCGTACTTAGCTTCGTACAGCATTTCGGAAATGCGATCGCCCACGAAGTCTTTGGGGATCTCCCTTAAACTGTGTGCACCACCGAGATGGGCACAACAAGGCACGACACAATCACCGTCCTCGACTGATGAATAACATTGATTGACGATTGATGGTTGCAGCAGGCTAATTTACCCTTGGTCCCTTGCAAAGTTGCAACCCCTCGTCGTCCCCTCATTCCCTGGGTCCCTGTCGGTCCCTTCAGCGCTTGCTATAGGGTCAGAGAGTCCGTGACCCCCTAAATTCTAAGATGGAGCGACGACGTCTTGCATACGATACGTGTAAGAGCCTTTGAAAGAGGAGGTACTTCCGTGGTCTCCGCCCGGTAATAATGTACATCGCTCAATGCTAGTAAGTACTTCGTACACTCGCTACATTGATACCTCCCCGCCCAGCCGCCGCGCTGATCTTCCAACCTCCCGAGTCCCAGGCCGCCTGCTCACCAGCGCCATCACTGTCACTCTGTCACTCTGTCACTTTCACACCTCAACTCGCACCTTCACACCCGCGCAAGTTCCCCACCACGAAAGCGATATGGAGCACATACTTGTACCTCAGTATCTATCGTAATATTCCATGCTTTGCAAATACTTCCTGCTTGTATTTTTTCCGGCGCCTTCCTTCGTAATATCGCCTGGTCATTCAGCTTAAGGTTTGTGCAGTGTGCGAGGGGCGGGAGCAGTGGGAAAAACAGGTTTGGGATTTGCCGTGCGCATCCATCCCCAACAATGACCCAAAGTTTCAACGCCCCCTCCTACAATCCTACAATGTACATGTATTGATCTCGCCTCTCATCCCGCCAGGCCTGTCGCTTGGCTGGTGAAGCCCCGCTCTGCCACCAGAGTACCTCACTCCGTACACTACAGAGCAGTCATAGGAACGCGGGAGCATTTGTTAACACTGATTGACTCGTCAAGTTCAAGCCTGTGCTCTGGTCCATCCTCTCCACCACCTAAGCCCTTTCCTCCCCACCCACTCACTCACGCTTCCAGTCACGCCGATGCCCGCCGATGCCCGCCCTTCGATGGCCAAGGGCAAAGGGCAGGACCGAGTCAAGGGACTTAATCAAGTGGTTTGATGTTTATTATTACCAACCAACATGCCGTTACCCCCATGGGAACTTGTTGTCCCTTTGCCTTCAAGTCTGAAGCTGTGTATACTTAGTGTACGAAGTATACACAGCTGTCTAGACCCCAGACTTCAAGCCATAATTCCGCGACCCCAAGCAATTTCCTGCTCTGGTCCTTGTTGCAATTCAGACCCTGCGCTGACTCCGCCTGGCTGCAACTGCACCGGCACTAAACCGCTCTTGTCCCATGTCAGCGGAGACCCTACATATTTGATCAATGTGCGAGGTACGAAGTACACTACGAAGTACGAAGGTGAACTTGAAGGCGCGAAGTAAAACTTTCAGTCTTGGTTGTATGTTGGTACCAACGTCTTTCGGGTTCTTGACTTATTGACCATTGTCGCTCCTCCGCTCCACCACCACCCTGCTCTACCACTAGGAGCATTGAGCTCGGTGCCGAACGAATTAACCTTTAATCCTTCCCCCACGAAGTTATTGAAGCCGCCCGTCGCTACGAAGGAGAGGGCATCCTGGTCGCCAACACTCCTTTCGCAAAACCTGGTCAAACTTTCACTCTCTCCTCAACCCTAGATCATACAATCGTACCATCGTACCAGGTCTGCCTTTCCCGCGAGCACAGGCCGGGGAAAACAAAGAGGGAACAAAGGAAGCCTTGACCAGCAGGGCATTCTACAGACAAGGTCTCTCCCTTGCGATCGTACCGCACCACCCTCCGCCAAAGTACAGAGCAAATCTTTCGTCCTTTTTCAGCTTTCCCTACCGGACCGTCCCTTTTATTCTCCCGCTCTGCTCCCACAAACCGTTACTCGAACACCCGTCCCGAGACGCCCGCCAACACCCTGCGCGAGCCCAACTCCGAGTCACTTCAGACGTGCCCGACCCAGAGAAGGAACGCGAAAACGTTGGAAGGGAGGGGGAGGATACAAAAGCCCTTTGCCCTCACATTACCTGCGTCTCTGGTTGTACGGTACAAGGCCCATTCCCAAACTTGCTTGAGGCGTCTACGGAGCAAGCTTAACTGGGGGTCGGGGTACGCCGTGTACGATTTGCAGGTGAGGGTGCGCTCCTTGATACCAGGCCTGAGAAGAGCCCGTGGTGACTGATTGATTCCGGCCCCGGCCTCTAGGTTCTGTCATATATATATATATTTTAGAGAAGGAGAAGGAGAGGGAGAGGGAGAGGGAGAGGGAGAGACAAGGCGAGAAGAACCCAGTGGTGGTGGCCGAGCTATCCCTCCTCCTTGTTGTGCTAGTCCTTTGCATTGTTCATCGGGGCTACATTCTTCTAGCGACTTCCCTCAACATTTCTTATTTCTTCTTGTTGCGGGCCGTCCCAGATGCTGCTCGAGTCTAGGTAAAGGCGTGGTGTTCTGTCGCCCCCGAACCGAGAGAAGAATATCGGATAAGATCGAGCAACCCCATCAGAAGACCACCAACGAAGGATCGACCGAAACTTCACCATGTCTTCGGCAGGTCCCATCTTCGCCATTCCTGTCTACGAGGATTCTGGCTGCGACTCCGACGACCAAGACCATCACCCCGAGTCTAGCTTCGATACTATGTACGACGACGATGACGACGATGCGACCACTCTTAATCATGCTCCCCATGCCGCCCAGATCCCTTCTCAGTACACCACTCAGACCATGACACCGCCCGGATACCCCTTCTTTTCCTATACTCACGACTACATGCCCGCCCCCGACTCATCTGACGACGAGGAGGACAACGATGGTAACGGCGACGTTGACATGAGCGACAGCGACGGGGGTGCGCCCCTCGGCTATGGAGGAGGGCCTCTGACATTTTCTAGTCACGACTACCAAGGCCCACCGGCATGGCCAACCACGTCGATGTTGAACGTGCCCCAAACGCCATACCATCCTCACTCTGCGATACCGCCGTCCTACGATCAAACGAACCTTACGAATAATACCATTCCCATTCCTGCGCCATCCTTTTCATCCCCCTCCAACTCTCACACGATACCCGAAACCGCAAACTCCTCTTTAATATCACCACATCTGCCTTTCGTTGCCGCTATACCGCCTCAGCCGTTTACGCCCCCGCAATTCCCCAGCTACAATAATATACCCCCGTCGAACTACTCATACAACCCCGCTCCCCCTCCTCCGCCTAATGACGATCTCGATACAGCCTTCCAGGCCCCAATCCCATTTCCGACCCACCAACCTCATATCGTTACCCAGCTCGACGAAGATGGCGAGGAATTTGAGGGTCCGCACCCCCCTCCGGCGACCTCCTTCCACACAAACTCGGGCTTCCAAGGACCCCAGACACCAGGGATCCTCGGTCCTCTGAACCCCGGCTTGGTTCCCTTCCTGCGCAAATGGGCGCATCCCGGGCTCTCCCTCTCCAACGATACGCGGCCGCGATTCCGAAGCCCGTGGCTGCCCACTGTCAACGAACTGGAGAATTCGCGTGTCAAGCGTGTGGACTACGATGATCTCATGGGCGACCAGTGCGATGTGCAAGGCATTGACTGGACGCAGCTCGGGGTGACGCGTAGGGAAGCCCGCGAGCGGCGGCTGAATACGTATACCAATTTCGTTAACATAGATGGCTCTGATGCTTTCAACGTATGTGTTACTGCCCTCATTCCGCCTCATCTCTTCAGCTATATCCACATACATATTTTGCACGAGATGCTGACGGGATACCCTGCTTGCAGCCGAACCGCTCGGACAGGATGCTTCAACGGAGCGAGAACTACTTTAGGTTCCGCCAAATGCATATCCGAAAGAACGTTCGATTAAATCACTTCCAGCTCCGGAACATCCTCGCGACCTCCTCTAGGGCCAAGTCCTTCTATCCAGAGGCGCGGGGGATTCGTCAGATCAACCCCATCACGGGTAAAGATGAGCTTCTAATGGACCTCAAGGACATGGACGGAGGCGGCCTCGTATCCACGCTGTCAGCTAACCGCCGCGTTCTGGTCGCCGGCACCTTTAACGGAGAGTACTGCATAAAGAACCTTGAGTCGCGCGAGACGGGACATGTGGAAGGGCAGCTTACCGACGACACGAGCGGCATCACGACGCACGTTCAGGTGTATGAATCGCGTAACTCTTCTGGACCTCTAGCGGCGTTTGCTTCCAACGACCGCGGCTTCCGGATATTAGACGTAACAACGCAGAAGTTTGTCTTACAGACCATGTACAACTTCCCCGTCAACTGCACGGTCCTATCGCCGGACAAGCGCCTGCGCATCATGGTAGGCGACCACTACACGGCCGTAGTCACGAACGCCGAGACGGGCGAGGTCCTCCAGGAACTCAAGGGCCACCTCGATTTTGGCTTCTCGTGCGACTGGGCCGACGACGGCTGGACGGTAGCGACGGGATCGCAGGACATGACGGTGAAGATCTGGGACGCGCGGCGTTGGAGCAACGCCAACGGCGAGAACACGCCCGTGTGCACCATTCGATCAGAGATGGCCGGCGTGCGTAACCTCAAGTTCTCCCCCGTCGGCAGCGGCAAGCGCGTGCTCGTCGCCACCGAGGAGGCCGACTTCGTCAACGTCATCGATGCCCGCGATTTTTGGCGTAAGCAGACCTTTGACGTCTTTGGTGAGATCGGCGGCGTCAGCTTCGCCGATGAGGGCCGCGATTTGCAGGTGCTCTGTTGCGACGGCGCGCGAGGTGGGCTCGTGCAGCTCGAGCGGTGCGATCTCGGGGCCGAGGCCGCCGAGGCAGCTCTCCACGATCCGTTGTTTCACCGGTTCCGCGGTTGGAGGCAGGATCGGGATCGGCATCGCGACGGGTTCGATTGGGCGCCGTCGGTGGAGGAGGTCGTTAGTCATCCTCGGGCTACGGGGACGGTTACGAGGAGGAAGAGGAGGGCGGCTATGTTGGAGCCTTTGGAGCCTTTTTGAGGTGAAGTGGCGATGCAATGGAAGTTGGGGCTGGATGGGGAGGCGGTTGTCTATATGATGTTTTTCCGGGCGAGTGATATCCCTTCGTTTTTTGTTGGTCATAGGACCTTGG